>SKCR01017425.1:0-44562 GCA_019454045.1 Zanthoxylum bungeanum | reverse complement strand
AGAAAATTTTTGCTTTGCATTGTCCCAAAACTGCACCTACAGTGTACCCGCTTTGTTTGCTCTCTATGGACTATTTAAGATTACTAACTTCAGACTTAAATCCTCTTGTGTATGACACTCATACACTAAGTCTGAAGGCACATAAGTAATATAGGGTATTTAAGATGATATATAATATGCAAAAATTAAACAAACAATTTGATAAATGAATAATGCATCGTTTTATTTCAAAACACATAAAACCGTTTACATCACATGTAGTTCTAGGGCATACATTCCAACACGAATCTCTTTGATAATTGTTGGTGGAGGTAGTTTTTGAATTATCTCGATTTTTACTTTGTCTACCTCGATTCCCTTTTGTGAGATTCGATGTCCAAGGACGATGCATTCCTTCACCATGAAGTGGCATTTCTCCCAGTTGAGTACCGGGTTGGTATATTCACATCTTTGTAACACATTTTCCAGATTTTACAAGCGGTGGTCAAAAGAGTCTCCAAACATAGAGAAATCATCCATGAAGACCTTCATACTGTGTTCCAGTATATCTGAGAAGATGGCCATCATGCAACGTTGAAATGTGGCAGGAGCTTTACATAGTCCAAATGGCATCCTGCGGAAAGAAAAAGTACCATACATACATGTAAAAGTGGTTTTCTCATGATCTTCTAGGGCGATGGTAATCTGATTGTACCCCGAGTATCCATCCAGAAAATAATAGAACTCATGTCCCGCCAATCTGTCTAGCATCTGGTCAATGAATGGTAGCGGAAAATGATATTTCCTTGTTGCTTTGTTACGCTTCCTGTAATCCATGCATACTCTCCATCCAGTCACCGTTCTTGTTGGAATCAGGTCATTCTTTTCATTTTTGACTACAATAATTCCTCATTTCTTTGGAACACACTGCATAGGACTCACCTAAGTGCTGTCAGAGATGGGGTAGATAATGCCGGCATCCAACCATTTGATAATTTCTTTCTTCACGACCTCCTTCATGATTGGATTTAGTCTCACTTAATGCTCTACCGTGGGTTGTTACTCGTAGTTCATCAGAATTTTGTGCATACAAATTGATGGACTAATGCTTTGAATGTCTGCTATAGTCCAGCCAATGGCTTTCTTGTGTTCTCGTAACACTCTCAACAATTTTTCTTCATGCTCTAATGTTAGCGAAGAAGAAATAATCACAGGTAATTCAGAAGAGTTTCCTAAGAATGCATACCTGAGATGGCTCGGAAGTAGCTTTAGCTCCATCTGCGGTGGTTCTTCAATTGATGGCTCGATTCGCTATTTCTTCGGTAGTTCCAGACTTTCCACTTGTGGTGTCGATTTGAAGCGAAATGGTTTGTCAATATAGTGTTGGACAATTATGACCCATAGCGTCACTATTTGTACAGATCATTGTGTTGTTGTACAAATTAACTATGTGACAAATGAGATTGCACTCTTATCATTTGTGATTAGATCACCTAGATGTATAAATGATGAGAGGTCTCTATGATTTGTTCCTGGAAGGAGAATGATATGAGACAGTATCAGTCCACGAAGGATAAATCATTAAATATCCATAGTCAGAGTATTATCGAGATTGGACATCGATAAATACGTAAAAGACTAGTAGTACATGTGTGCGCGTTGTGAGGGCACAACAGCATAGTTCTCATATATTTCGGTATAGGATACTCATGCAAGTGTAATAGGAGGTTATGTTTTACTGATGGTACGGGAAACAGCTTCGCTCTGGATAGACCCCATCGGAATTCCATTGGTAGTATGACTATGTGTCTATGGAAGTCCGAAATCAGAGTGGGTGTATTTGGTCTTAACCTGAGACTTGCACCGCTAATACTTGCGACAATCAATATACTTTGGTTGAGGTCGTCCAGGGCTTTAACAGGTTCTGTGTACGCCAATGCTGGGTATATTGAGAATTGCAGTATATTTGGTGTGATGTTAAGACGGAAGTGTCACTCCAGTCATATGGAGATGATGGTCACGTAGGATATGGGATTGGTTCTCTTAAATGATGCAGCTATCGGGATAAAATGACAAGGTCAGGTTTATCCGATTATAGAGACTAGTCACCAGACATCCGAAATGTGCTTCGTACGGGGCAGACACAATTCCAGCCCCAGGCCTAGCACGTGATCATCCGATACTAGACAGAAATACGCAATACTACATATACTACGCCTGATACAGATCCTTTATTCCTGTAAGGATGTTTCCTGAGAATTGGGTAGGCATGGCGCTTTTCTAGAGGCCAACCTTGTCTTGTAAATCGGTATAAACGTAGTACGAGGTACTTACGTGTTTGGATAGTCCGACGACCAAATTTACTGCCAACATATCCAGGGATCTCATGGGTCGCTTCCCAAAGATTCACCGATGACGTATAACTCGCACTCTAAATTAATCTGGGATTAATAAGAAGATAGAGAAAATTAATCTGGGATTAATTGCGGAGATATTTTATCTGGGATGAAATATCATTTAAAGAGAGATAACGATTAATTTGGAATTAATCGGTAAATTAATATATTTGATATATTAAATGAAATTAGATTTCGACGCGGAATTAAAATTAGATTTTATTTCGGGCGAACGAATTAATTTAGAATTAATTCGTTAGCGACGTGAATGGTGATTTCACTAGGCGTAATCATTTAATTACAACGCAACGAAAAATTCGTTAATTTGGAATTAGCAAACCCGAGCCCGAGATTATTTGCGAGCGCATTCGCATTTCGAATTCGAGTGCGGCACGTCAAATCAAGCGTCAAATCGCTAGTCGCATCAAGCGTCAAATCGCTAGTCGCATCAAGTGGTTGAGGCTTGACAACTTGATGGATTGAGTGATGTGAGTGGTTGAGGCTTTAATGGTTTGACTTTTAAAAGCCAAATTCAAGTGAAATGCATTTGAAATTCAAATGTGTGTATATATTACACAAATTTCACAAACCAAAGACAATCTCTCCTTCTCTCTTTCTCTCTAAAACTCACGCCCAAGGGGCTGAAATGAGCTCACTGGTTTCTCCAAAAAACCGTGACAGTGGGAAGCAATGAGTGTGGATTTTGTGGCAAAATCACAAGTGCTAGCACACTTACGAGACATGCGAATGTGATAGGGAAGTCCACCCATGAGCCGGGAACCGTTCGACGAAGCTTGGAGCTTGACGAAGGACCAAAACCGAGCCAAAACCAGTGAAGGAAAACTGCTACTGCTGTGACAGTGAAGATGGGTAGAAAATTGATTTTGTTCGTCTCCGGGTCGCTCAACCGATCGATGTGAGTATTCCGCAACTTCTTCGATGTGTATTCGCACTTGATTCATGCTTATTATTGATCTTGAGACCTTAATAAAAACCAACATATAGTTGATGCATTCCAGAATTTCAGTATCTAGCTCGCTGTCAGTCATTTTGGTGATGCAAGCTTCAAGTTTATCTGTGGGAAGTGGCATTGCATCAGTATCCTGGATGATACTATCCACAACATCAATTCTGAGACATTCCTCTTCATTTTCATCACTCGGGAATTTCATGGCTTTGAAAACATTGAAAGTAACTTCTTGGTCCTGTATTTTCATGGTTAGTTCTCCTTTTTGCACATCAATAACAATTCGACCTGTAGCCAAAAATGGTCTCCCAGGATGATAGGTACATCTTATTCTTCTTCCATGTCAAGGATAATGAAATCTTCTGGGAGAATGAGTTTGTCGACTTTGACCAGCACATCTTCAACTACTCCTCTCGGAAATACAAGCGTTCTATCAGCAAGTTGCAAAAAGACTGAGGTGGGCATTGCTTCTCTAATTTATATTTTCCTGTAAATCGAAAAAGGCATCAAATTAACACTAGCACCTAAATCACACAAGGCTTTACCGATATAATGTTCTCTAATGGTGAATGGGATAATAAAACTACCAGGATCTTTCAACTTTGGGGGAATTTTCCTCTAAATGATGGCGCTGGATTCTTCTGTCAATGCTACTGTCTCGTAATCTCCCAATCTCTACGTTCGTGAAAGAATGTCTTTCATGAATTTGACATAGCTGGGCATTTCTTCCAACGCTTCTGCAAATGGAATGTTGATATGCAACTTTTTGAAGACCTCCAGGAATCGAGCAAACTGCTTGTCTAGTTTGCTTTTCTGGAGTCGCTGTGGAAAATGTGGAGGTGGAGTGATTATTTCTTGATATTTTTCCTTTGCTTCTTTTTCCTTCATCTGTAGAATTTCTTCTTTTGGAACTTCCTTAATAGATGCCTTGATTCCAACATCTTTGTGAATTTCAGTACCGTTTTTCAAAGTAATGGCTTGCCATTGCTTATTCCCTCGGTTCCTTGGATTTGGTTCTGTGTTGCTAGGAAGGTTACCTGGTGGTCTGTAACTCTGAGCATTGGCCAATTGTCCAATTTGATTTTCCAGTGCCTTTATAGAAGCAGATTGGCTTTGAAACATAGCATCATATTTTTTTAACTGAGCTACCACTTCCGCTATTCTTGGTTCTTTTTCATGCTCCTGGACTTTGTTCTGCAGTTGGAATCCGGGTGGTGGATTGTTCATTTGCCCTGAATTATTGCTCAATGCGAAATTAAGATGATTCCTCCACCCTGGGTTGTAGGTGTTGGAATATGGATTGTTCCCATATCTATTGAAATTATTGACATAATTCACCGTCTCTTTATGTTGGTTTGTCTCTGGTGCTCCTCCATAGGGTAAACTTGTGGATCCAGTATTACCTTGCATGCTAAGAGTTTCCATGAATTTTCATATCTGGTCCAGCTTGGCATTCACTACTGTATTGGCTCTAACTTCATAGATCCCCGCGATTCGTTGGATCATGCTCCTTTCTGTTGGCCATAAAAAATTATTGTTGGCCATTTCTTCAATTAAGTCCCAGGCTTGATCTTCTCCTTTTGCCATTAAATCTCCTCCAACAGCAGCATCAATTGTGGTTCTCATTATTCCAGAAAGTCCATTATAGAAAGTTTGGACTTGTAGCCATTTTGCAATCTCATGGTGAGGACATTTCCGGAGTAAATCTTTGTACCTTTCCCAAGCTTCGCAGAGGGATTCTGATTCATGTTGTATAAATGATGTGATGTCATTCTTTAACTTTGCAGTTCTGGCTGGTGGAAAATACTTTGCAAGGAATTTGGTGGCTAGAGTGTTCCGAGTTGTGATGGAACCTACTGGTAATGAATATAGCCAAGCCTTAGCTCTGTCTTTCAAGGAATATAGAAAAACACGCAGTCTCATTGCTTCTTCAGCTGCTCGGTTGTAATTGAAAGTGCCACAAACTTCCAGGAAGTTGCTGATGTGGGTATTAGGATCTTCAGTTGCATTCCCCCCAAACTGCACTGACTGCTGTATCATCTGGATGTATGTTTTGATGTCATACGCATTTGCTGGTAGTGGAGGAAGTACAATACAGGAAATGAAGCCGTTAACCACCGGAATAGTTATGTCTCGAATGGGAATTGGTGGTGCAACTTCCAAAGGTTCAGGTTCCATATTGATTAGTGCTTCTTGGCCTTCTCGTCTTTACCTTCTCAATTATCTGATGGTTCTTTCAATGTCTGGGTCAAGCGGTCGGATTTCAAAGCTTCTGGTTCATCTCATGTAGTGTCTAAAAACCTGAAACACAAGAAAACATAAATAATAAGTAAAAAGAAATTTGATACAAGTAAAGGTATCTAACCTTAAAATTAATAGTGAAAGATAAATAAGTCACCGACAACGGTACCAAAAACTTGACCGACGTAATCACACGCGTATAATGCAAGTGCACGTATCGTTCAAGTAGTATAAATGTATCGATCCCACGAGGACTTAATACCTAAAATATTAATTTATGAAGTCAAATATTTACCAGTATCTAATAGATTGGTTGTTTGATTGGATGGTGGCTTTAAACTTAAAACAAGTAAATTAAACAGTGCGAAAGAAAATTAAAGGAAAATTCAATATTATGAAACTATCTAGGGTTGTGAATCCTTCCAATATCTTTTAAAGATGAAGTGGTTATTTTACGTTTGTGCAATATATTGGTTTATTAACCTGGAACACGAATTTATGCAAAAGCCTCTTCCGATGGTCAGATACAAATACCCAGAATAACCCAATTAATCATATTCATATGTCAACCAAGTTATCTGAATTCATTAAGATTAAGTTCCAATTATGGCTACCCCCGCCCGACATGTATATTTCTATCATATAAGGAAATCTATTAAAGGGTTATCTATCCTCAAGGAAGATTGTGGGCTATTGAGTCTAAGGCTTAAACCTAAAATCCATTTTCCAATTTCATTTTAAGTTTACCAAATCAATCTTATTAATGGCCAATTAACAAGAAGCATTAAGACTAAGGCTCAATATATAAACCTTTATATTACCCAAACTATAAAATAACCCCTTATAAACCAGTGATATTAGAATTCATCACAACCCCAGATAACGAGTTTAGTTACTACACATATCTAAGACTAGTAAAAACTTAAATAAACTAAATGCTAGAAAGTAAATTCTGGAAATTAAATAAAGTAAATGGTGGAAAGTAAATGCTGGAAATTGAAAAAGGAAAAGTATAATAACAGACAATACTGGGGGTTAGAGGATCCACTTTTATTACTACTATTTCAGATATCTATCTTATTATAATATATTAACTTTGCGTGAAATTACCAACCGACCATATAGGCGGTATCCTGATTAAGTCAAATTTAAGAATAATTCCAACCAACCATACATGCGCTATCCATTTTTAGTCAGGTTAAAACCAATTTTATTTAAGTTTAACCGACCATAAGGCAATATCCCATTAAGTCAGGTTTTAAATAGTTTATATATTATAATTAAGGGAGATTAATCTAAACCTTAGTAATAAAAGCTTTACCTTTAACCCTTGTAGGGGGAAGTTACCTCCTCATACTGGAAAAGTAAAAATAAAGACTGAAAAGTAAAAATAAAGAAAGAACTATTGCGTAAATTAAAATAAATTCATTACAGAAAAGCTGTAAATAAACAAACAAGACACAATCTTCATAGTATTCTTAAGGAATTACTTAGAAGAAAGTATGAAATGAATTCTGAAATTCGACCTCAATTTATAGGTAAAATTTTGCCTCATGCATCGTGACGCGTGAAGTCTTGCGCGTCGCGACGCGCATTGATCTTCGACACTTGGCACGGGATTCGTGGAGATGATGACACATGTCCGGCGACTGTCGACAGCTGAATTATTATGCTGATGTGGCAACGTCGTGACGTTGATGAGTGTAGGCAGCATGTGTTGATGACACGTGTCCGGCGCACGTTAGTATGATTTGCTGTGATGTTGACACGTGGCATGCGCATGTTAGCAAGTACGCATGATAGTAAACTTCTCTGATTGTGACACGTGTCTAGCTCATTTTAGCAATCACCGGCGCATGTTAGCGGTCGCGATGCAGAAGTGATGCGCATCGCGACGCCCAAATGACAATTTTGCCCTTTTTTGTTATTTTTCTCTGTTTTGGCCTTGATTTTATTCCAGTGAGTCCTTTTATTTTATTTATCTATAAAATAACACAAAACACATCAAAATATTCACAAAACTCAAGAAACTATAAAAAAAATTAAATCAAGAGAGTGGGAAATAATGATCTATTTACCACTCATCAATGAGAAGTCGTGCGATAAGTTTGGTGTGCCGTGATATATATGCATGTTTGTATGTTTAAATGATTGATGTTCTCGTGGAGTAGTAGTCGATCTGGTTAGGAATATTTTCGGAAAGAATTCATCTCATACCTATTCTAAAATAGGTAATGAGTCACGTACGAGCATTGTGTGCGTAAGCCAACCATATGTGTGTATTATTGGATGATGTGATCTTGGATGTACCGATTGTTATATATGCTTTGTGATTGGTAAATATGTCCGACTGTACGTATGTGTATGACAGAACTCGTGATATGTATAGATTGCATATGCGTATGTGAAATGAATGGATGATTTGAAACTGATGCGAATATCAGAGGTTATAAAGCGTGTTTGCTAAGTTGTATTGATATGTATGTATATGTGTAAGGATTCAGAAATTGTATTTACATGTATATAAAGAAGTGTGCTATGTTATGTGTGAAGGTATATGAAACCCAAGTGTTAAGCTATTGTAGGGTTATCGTGGATTAAAGAAGGTTAAAGAAAGATTATTTTGATATTGAAGAAAGAAATTTTGGTATTACAGATAGTTTGTAACTGAACAGAAAAAAGTTTGTTATATTTACCGATTTGACGATATTTCAAAGATAATTACTGTGATAAGTATTAATATGTGACTTCATGTTTCAACATTGAAATGATTTCAATGTTATGTGACATACTTTGTGATTTCAAATTTATGTTTCGTGTGCTTTGAATCTTTAGCCACTACATTGACAATATGTAAATATGTAAATATGAAAATTTGATATGGGTAAAGTATAAATGATAATAGAATTTTGATAATTCTAAGACTCGTAATAACTTGAAAACTCTGAAAAATTTCTAGCGTGATTATTTTATATGTTTTGTTTGTAATGCTTACATGGTTACTTACTGAGTTTTTATAACTCACACCAAACCAGTTTGTTAGTTTTACAGGTTGACTTCCAGATTAGTCAACCACGACAACTTTGGAAGTCATGCTTGAGATGCGGATCACCTAAGCGGCAGTCACCCTTGCAAGTATCTAGGAGAAGTTATAGAAGTTTAAAAATTTTAGGATATTTTGGTCATTGTTTATTTTGTCATGCTGAGCACGTGGTTTGTATATATATTTTAAGTAAATGTTTTGATTGCTTATGATGTTGTGGGTATGGAACCCTTGAGTGTTGATAGATGATAGGGTACAGAGCCCTTAGGTGGTGATTTTGATGTGTTGGTGTGGACCTAAGGTTCATTTTGATATATGATGTTCCTTTTAGGTTCATTTTGGTGCTGAACTGAGATCTAGATTGTCCAATTTTAGGATACATCATGCCAGATTTTCAGTAGATTTCGAGGCTTATGGAGATGGGTCAATCCATCTCTTGTCGGTAGCATTATGCCTCTGGTGGGGTGTTTCAAAAACAAAATAAAAACATAAAGTAAAACAAATAAAATAAAATGTAAAGATCTTAAATTATTATTCTATCTACTAAATTATATTCCCCAGGTAACAGTGCCAAAAATTTGACACATCCACAAATTGGATCTTTACTCCCTAGTATAAGAGTGTTAAAATAATAAAATAACCCAATAAGTTTGGAGTTGATCTACATGGAATAAATTTAATAGAATAAAGCAACAATACAATAACAATATACAAGGAATAAAATAAAAGACTAGGCTAATGTATTCACTCTTAATATTTCAAATATAGAAAAATCTTATTTTTAATAATACATAAATTATCATTATTTTCCAGTTAATTTATTTTATGAATATTTTGATGTGTTTTGTGTATTTTGTAGATAAATAAGATTTCAGGACTCACTGGAATCAAATCGGGGCCAAAACAGCGAAAAACGAGCAAAAATGGCAAAATTGTCATTTATGCGTCACGACGCGCACACCTTCTGCATCGCGATGCGCTATAGTCACTGTACTGCCGACACTTGTCATCATGACGTCGGCATAATAATTTAGCCTGCCGACACCACGCGTCATTGCTTACGTCAGCATGACGTCAGCGTCGCGACGCGTAAGCTTTCACGCATCACGACGCTGAGCCAACAATTCTACCGACAGCCATGTGTCATCATCTCGTCGAAGCCGCGTACACATGTCGATGATCAACGGCGCATCGCGACGTGCAAGCCTTCACGCATCGCGACGCGTAGGGACAAATTTTGCCTATAAATTGAGGCCGAATTCATTTGAAATTTTCATACATTCTTCTAGAGATTTCCTTAAGAATACTAAGAAGATTGTATCTTGTTTATTTATTTAAAGCTTTCTTGTATTTAATTTTTATTTTATGCAATAGTTCTTTCTTTATTTTACTTTAAATTATGAGGAGGTAACTCCCCTCTACTGGGGTGAAAGGTAAAGCTTTTATTACTAATATTTAGATTAATCTCCCTTAATTATAATATATAAACTATTTTAAAACCTGACTTAATGGGATACCGCCTTTATGGTCGGTTGGACTTAATTAAATTGATTTTAACCTGACTAAATTAGATACCGCTTTTATGGTCGGTTGGAATTAATCTAAAATCTGACTTAATCAGGATACCACCTATATGGTAGGTTGATAATATCTTGCAAATTTATATATTATAATAAGGGAGATATGTAAATTAGAAGTAATAAAGGTGGATCCCCTAACCCCAATATTTTCTTTATTGTTAATTTATCTTTTTAATTTCCAAGCTTTACTTTATTTCATTTACTTTATTTATGTCTTTAATAATTCTAGATATGTGTGGTAACTAAACCCTATATCTTGGGTTGTGATGAATTCCAATATCACCGTTTTATAAGTGGTTATTTTGTGTCTTGGGTAATATATTGGTTTATTTATTGAGTCTTAATTTTAATGCTTCTTCTTAAGTGGCCACTAATAAGATTGATCTGGTAAACTTAAAATGAACTTGGAAAATGGATTTTAGGTTTAGCTTTAGACTCAATAGCTCACGATCTTACATTGGGGCAAGAGACTCTTAGGTAGATTTCCTTACAAGATAGGAATATACCTGTCAGACGGGGGTAGCCATAATTGGAACTTAATCTTAATGAAATCATGTAACTTGATTAACATAGGAATATAGTTAATTGAGTTCTTTTGGGTGTTTGCATCTAACCATCAGAAGAGGCTTTTGAATAACTTCGTGTTCCAGGTTAATAAACCAATATATGATACAAACATGAGATAATCACTTCATCTTTAAAAGATATAGGAGAGATTCACAACCCTAGATAGTTTTATAATATTGAATTTTCCTTTCATTTACTTTTACATTGTTTTATTTACTTGTTTCAGATAAAAATCACCATCCAATCAACAATCAATCTATTAGATAATTGTAAAAATTTAACGTCATAAATTGATAGAATAAGTATTAAGTCATCGTGGGATCGATACATTTTATACTACTTGAGTGATACATGCTCTTGCGTTACGTATGTGTTTATACACCGATCAACTAGCACTTGTCGTATATTGAAATTGGAGTTTCAATGGTCTAACCCAATTGACCATGAGCAAGAGAAGCTCATATAGACATGTGGATATTTGTTGGAACGAGCACTTAATGACTCATAAGTGATTCCTAATAGTTGGAAGTACACACCATCATCAATAGGAATCTCCTCGAGTTGAGTAGCATATGTGATCCTTTGATTATAGGATAGTATGAATTTTGTGTGTGATCCTCCAAACTTTGATACCATGTATGTCAGAGATCTTTCATGGTTTGACAACCAGATGTTCATTGGGTGTGAACTGATGCACTTGTTAATCGGTGCGTATCAAGATAGGATCTGCCGACTTGTATGTGTGCCATGAGAGGTTTAAGTATCCATACTTATGGGTCAAGATTCTTAAGATTTTGGCAAAAGCTGATCACTTAGGGTTGATCGTATATTTATCAGAAATTAGTTGTAAAGAATCATGGACATGTCGACAATATGACATGTGCATCTTGGAAACTTGATGGTGTAATCTATGTTTCCTATGCACAACTCGGATAGCCTACGACAGAGGGATTGTGTTGACCTAGACTTGCATAGTTTGGAAAGACCGTTCGTGTTCTTCATAATTTATGAGGCCGAATTGCGTACATATAAACCAAGCTTATATGACGAACGTGTCTGAACTTAGAGAGTCTCATAATATGAAGTGTACTCGTTGAGTACTCGGGTAGCCAATTATATTTGATAATGAATAATATTTGATATTATAATTATCAATTAAAATAATCTAGTGTTATTGGATAACATTAATTATTTACTAGACCAACTGATATTAAGTAGATTAATCCAAATTTATTTAATAGTTAAATAAATAATCATATAATGACATTATTATAATTTCATAAATATCTCTACAATTAGAGGGTATTTTAATAATTACAAAATATGCAATAATAGGTGTATTTGGCTTGATTTAATTGGATTAATCAAGTGGTTAGAAAAGTTGATAAGATTACACCTAATATGCATATTTAGACAAATTGGATTAAGCCCACCAAAAAATTGATTAAAATTTTTTATTAATTCAAAATTCAAAGCTTAATCATAAAAGATAAGCTTAGACATTTTTGATTAACATTTTCAACAAAAATAAAATAGGTGTGAGAGAAGCTTTGGAAGTTCTCTACATTTTTCTTACTTAGAAGATTTAATCTATCATCCAAGCTTTTTAGGTAAGTTTTTATGTCATTTAATAAGTTATGTTTTTATTAATGATTTGAGATCACTAATGAAACTTATTGTGATGTATTATGTATTTGATGCATAACAACATAGCTTAAAAGGTTGAAACATGATTAAGAGATTTGAGTTTAGACGCTTTGGAAGCATAAACACAATATGCTTGTGATTTGGTCAAATTTTGTGTATGTTGGACGATAACACAAAATTAGAGTTTTGAACTCTAAATAAATAATTTAGAATTATTGCTACCATTTTAAAACCATTTAACCACCTTTCACTGACTTAGAATTGTTCTAGAGTTATTTCATTGTGGTATTCTTATTTGGTTTGTATTTTAGATTCAAATTTATACACATATTTGTTTTAAATAAATTTATCTTTTGTAAAAATATTTGATATTTGGAAAAACATGATTTTTGTTTTCAAAATGCGTTGATGTTGGTTTTGATGTTAAAAATTAGAGTTTGGGTGTTTGAAATTATTTTGGAAATGTATTTGATAATATATCCATCAGTATCAACTCTCTGGAAAATTTCCAGAGAGTTGATACTATTTGAAAATCTTGAAGAATTTTTAAAAAAATTATGTATGAGTTGCATATGAATAGCGCACACAGTGCACATGCTGCACGGGACTCCGATCCGGCCATAGGATTTCCGGATCTTCCCCAACACATAAAACATCGCATGCATGACTTTATGACTATGATAGACATGCTAAAATGACCGGGGTGTTACATTCATATCTATGGATCCTAGTTCCATTTGTACATTTGAGGCTCTTAGCCATAATATAATACTATAAATATAAAATTTAGATCATTAGTAAAAAATTAGAAGCTATAAGAGTATCTATAACAATACTCCCCACATGACTTCCTACGTATATCCAAAAATGACATCACTTTTAATTCATGGAGTAATCATGTGGGGAGATTTGCTCTAATAATTCTCCTACACATTAAATATTAAAAAATTTATTGTATAGATAATGCAATGTCATTTTTATTGTAGCAATGATTTATGTGTATTGACAACTATTTTCCTTGTAAATCTAAGGAGTATGGTCACTAGAAGTTTAAGTAGGATACGAGTATGGAGTGTTGTTGAACACTAAAATTATATTTCATTCATTAAATCTAAAGTAGGACATGGATTTTCAAACTCGTTGGAAATGCTCTAAACGGCCACCTACAGCCAAGCAGTGCCGGTTCTAAGGGCAGGCGAGACAAGCAGCTCTTTGGGGCCCCCAATTTAAGACCATTTTTTTTTTATTGTTTGTTTTTGGTTCAAACTTGTCTCTAATATTAGCTCCAAATATGAAGCCTTAATAAAAAAAGTATACTATTTTTTTTTGGCTCAATGTTAGACTTTAAATTTAATTGGCCCATCTTTTAAGTTTTTATATTTTTTATTCTTTATCGGTAAATGAAACATAATTTAAGAATTCGTTTAGAATCCTCCAAACCCCATCTTGAAAGGACCAGAAGAATTTGGAGGGTAGTAGTGTGGTTTCTCCTTTCCACCCCTATTAACACTCTTGTCTTAACGAGTCATACTCCAATAAACCACTGGACGACAACATGTGGTAGGTTTTAATAATTGAAAATTTGTTATTGTCACATTTTAAAACAATCTTTATGACATTGAGTAGAGACATCTGAAATTGACATTTTGGACATTAAAACGCAGATCAGGGAATTTAGTCACTGCCATTTGTGAATCAGGTTCTGGTTTGGTTAGGATGTGATATGGGTGATGGATGTCTTTGCTTCAATATTAAGTATCTTGGGCTATTTCAACATTTTCCAACCACTAAGAACTTGCCACTCTTCATTTTATCAAAACTTAACAAAGCCAACAACTACTTTTACCATATTCATTTGTAATCTTCTATTTCTCTAATTGACCATTTTGCTTGAAGCTCAAGTGAAAGTGAGTTATTACCTGTTCTTTCCAACAATTATTACCTCTAAGAAATAAAAGAAAAGACATCAATTAAAGATTTAAAGTGTTTGTTTTCCAATTTAATATAAACACATAAAGGACATTAAACTCAGATCCTATGGTTTCCAAATATTTTTTTAAATATTTTAATTAAATTTATCATCCGATTTAAATTTTTGGAGATGTAAAGGATTAAAAATATATTTGAATTTCTTCATCTCTTACTCTTTTAAAAAAAAAAATTAAATCAATGCTCCAGCCATTACGGATTTGGAAGAACAGATCTACCCAATCTTACCCATATAAACAAATAAAATTGTTTTCAAGATTTGAACTATTTACGCTAAATCACACTAGAACAACATTTATCGGTGTGTCAAGGCTCATCCTCTCGATACTATATGATTTTTTTTTTAAAATTAACATGATTTCTTAACATTTCCTTAATTTTCTCAGCAAACGAATAAGGAAAATATCTAAACCAACACAGAAATCAGTATATTGATTCAAGTAACAAATCCCAAAAAAAAAAAAAAAAAAAAATCACAACTATATATACAACATATTTTTAATCTGGTATTTACAACTATATATATAAGCTTGTACTTATCAAGTTATTATCTGTGAGCACTGCATAAAAATACATATAGTATCAATATCAAACAAACCAGCTATCAAGAAAAATAGACTGATACTTCACAAGAATCAGCAGCAAGACAATGAAGGCAGCCACGCCCCACGGGGAGCTCCCCTCCGACGGCAGGTGGTGGGTTCGCCGGCGTTTGTCCCACGGGGATGAGGCACAGAACATATCTGCACTGTCCCATGAAGATAACCAACGAACGAGAATTATCAAAGCCACTGGTGTAGCAAAAAGAATCCAACCCATTTGTTCTTCAGCACTCTCAACAACTGACTCATAATTGAAGTGCCATGATATGCTGAGAAAAATTAGTGTCACTGCTATGATTATGAGGACTGGATATGGTAACGGATTCAAAGTGAATGAATCAAAGATGCTGTTTCTTCTGTAATAACCCATCTGGGCAATTAGGGTTTTGAAGTTTTCTTTCTTTCTTTTTTTTTTTTTTTCAAGTTGAAGTGTGGGCAATTTCTTTTTATAGCAAGAAAAAGTTGGTGCTTGATTTGGTGAGTTGCCTACTAGAGAAGTTAAGTTGAATTGGGTGGTTTGTGATCGTTGATTTTGAAGATATCATGAGGTTTTGGAATGATGATATACAATTTACACCGAACCGACATAATTTTTTTTTTTTATTTTTTTTGGAAAATTTAAAATAGTGTTATTGGGATTTGGATTAATTGTTGAAGGAATTTTATGCTGAGTATTTTATCATAATAATTGATATATAATTGATTTTTTTTGTTATTAATGTATATCTAGTAGAAGATTATAAAAAACTTATAAATTAAGCATTAAATTTTAATTTGTTTCCTTGATGATGATAATGGGAAAATAAAATAAAGACAGTACATGGAGTGAGGCAATATAATGGTCCCATTAATTAATATAAGCTCATAATTAGCCATCAACCACTAATCCCACTTTCACTTTAGCTTACAAAATATCATTTACATGATGCATTTTGGATTTTATAAGATGTCATTATCAACTAAAATAAAATGTTGATAAAAATATTCTATGTAGATGATGTGATTATAAGATTGGATAATATCCATAGAATTGAATCTCTTCATTGTTATTAATGTATAGTAGAAGATTATAAAAAAATTATTAAATTAGGCATTAAATTTAAATTTGTTTCCTTGATGATGATAATGGGAAAATAAAATAAAGAGAATACATGGAGTGGGGAGTGGGGCAATATAATGGTCCCATAAATTAATATAAGCTCATAATCAGCCATCCCACTAATCCCACTTTCACTTTAGCTTACAAAATATCATTTACATGATGCATTTTGGATTTTATAAGATATCATTATCAACTAAAATTAAATTTTTAAAAAAATGTTGATAAAAATATTATGTAGATGATGTGATTATAAGATTGGATAAGATCCTTAGAATTGATAGACCTTGACTAAGACCAGACAACTGGATTTACAAGGCTCAGGTGTGAGTCGGGTATGGAAACCCAATTCACAAACCCAACCCATGTCAATTGTTTGTAGATGTTAACATATTAATTGTAATACTTGAGTATCAGTGGTGTTTAAGGATCCCTACTGTATAATTTTTTAAATAAAATTTCTTTAAGTCAGGTTTGTTGAAGTAAAACTTTTGATTAAAAAAATTAGGGGTTTGATTGAAAATGAAGAATTTTATTATAATTTATAAAATTACTTCAATAAACAAGTTTTTCAATGTGGTGTTATGAAAAAAATGAAAGAATATGGTAGAAAAAAATATTATTCTAAACAATTTAATTCTTAAAAAGAGGTTTCCAACATCTATTTGCAAAGTCCAGATTTTAAATTTTTGCTAATATAGATAAAATAATTTTTTAGTTTTTAAAATCTCTACTCCAAATGTAACTAAAATACTACTAAAAATTTTAAAAAGAATTTTTGGAATTAAAAAAAAAAAAAAAAAAAAAAAAAAACTCTTTTATCTATAATAAATATATATAAAACACGCATTAAGTTATTAATTTATTAAAAAAATATTTTTTTTAAAAAAACTCTATTTCCCATCACTTATTGTATAAAACCCTAGATCTTAACTTATTTCCTCTTTAATTCTATAATTTTAAGTTTTATTCCTCATTTTTTATTCATCTTTTGCCTTTTTTTAACAAATTTTTTTCTTCGTTTTACCTTATAAATTTAATAAATTATATATAAATAAATTATCGTTCACTTCAAGATTAACACTATTCAAGTGAATAACTTTTTTTTTTTTTTACTTTAAAAAATAAAGGAGTGGACAAGTCTAAATATATTTTTAACATTTTATCTCTCATCTGAGCAATGTATTTTGAAAGTACTTATTTTTATTTTAAATATGCACTAAATATTAATTCCTCTTTGGCTTTTTATTGTGCAGATGAAACCACTCATAGTCACATGACGACTGTGGCTAAACAAATACACACTCAGCCACACACCTAATTGATATTCACTTTGTGATTTTTTGTAAAAAAAAATATAGTCACGATATGACTGATGTCACAAATGTAAATGTGTTTAATGTGACTAAGGGTCGATAATGTGATTGAGTCACAAGTGTGATTGAGGATCGGTAATGTGACTAAGGTCACAAATGTGATTGATGGTCGAAAATATGACTGAGATCACAATTGTAACTATGCTTAATATGATTGAAGGTCGATAATGTGACTGAGATCACTAATGTGACTGAGGGTCGGTAATATGATTGAGGTAATTAATGCGACCGAAGGTAAGCAATGTACTGAGGCATACATAACATATTTTTAGTCATCAATGTGACTATAATAAAGAATGTGATTATAAAACAGATGTCACACCACCAAAATCAGGGCTAATGGCAATTCGGGAAATCCATACGGAGTGGTAATTCTACGATGTCATACAAATTATTTGAATAGTTTATTCTATATCGTATAGTATCAGAATCACCATTAAATATTATTGACAACAAATTAAATAAAATTTAAAATAAAGTAACAAATTCCATATCACCATCATTAATAGTTATAAATATAAAGTGGCATATATATGTTAGACTTAGAAGAGAAAGTTAAACAGTAATCTAATAACAGAAAAGCTGAAACATATTCAAATCCAAAATCTCAGTACCAATCTCAACGCAATTGCCCACGATGTTCCCAACAGAGTTGCCTAACTGGAACTACGTGTGGAGGAAGTAGAAGGTGAGTACTTGGGAAAAATACTTGTGGGAATTCGATTACCTGTGTTTGTGTAAGAAATCTCAAAAACAATAAAATCAAGTAACCAAGTAACAAAAGTGATAAGTAAAAAGAGTTCTTATTATCTCTCAAACTATAGAGTATTCTTCTTTTTTTACTCTAGGGATTCTTCCACTCTTTATAATCTTTAATTATAAGGAAACTCTGATTGACAACGTTTATATTCTTAATTAACTAACCCGATCACAAGAATCTCGAGATTTATCTATTCTGGGCTGTCAATCAACTTCAAGAAATAAAAAGAACTTTATTTGGTTGTGTAGGAGCGAAGCGAGGTTTATCGCTATACTTATGACATTGGTGACCACTACATTATTGGGCTCGCAGCCCGTAGAGAGTACATATAGTTTCACAGGGAGACTAACTGGATAATAAAAGAGTCGCCACCTGGTGTGAAACACCGGAAATGATTTAGGACCGCACTATACCCCTTGCAAGGTCCGACCTTAAATCCTTTTAGGTTCAAAATGGTCACTTATTGATGCCAGTATAATATTTATGCTTGAAGAATGTAACGACCGGTAGTTTTTACTATTACCTACAGCGATACTGTTACGTATGGGACAAAGGCACGTAAAATAAATTATGTTGGGACTCAAATATGCTCGTAGAATGACTTTGGGGATGATCGGTAAACTTCTTGAAATCCCAGGACGAGACTATACCGTGTTTCCTTTGGACCACCCATAGTATTTGGGATGTACCATTTTCATACGATCTCTGATTTTTATGAATTTTATATCGTCGGAAAGTTGAGACCGAGACCTACAACTTCTGCATTGAACGTTTTCCCAAACTCGGACCAGAACTGGGCCAAAAATGCAAGTCAAAATCTGGATGAATAGTAATTCCAGGGTTAAAAGGAGAAATCTCAAACTTTCTACCTATTTCTACACACTTCCACCACTTACAAAATATCTAAGGCACCCCCAATATATAAAGCAAAGTAACTTTTCACAAATCCCAAATTTGTGAGGGAAAAAAAGGGCAGTAACGTGATATGGAGAAGAAAAAAGGAAAGAAGAAAGAAAAGAAATAAGAAAAAGGAGAACAAAAAAAGGAAAAGAAGAAGAAAGAGGAAGAAAGAAGAAGAAGGAAGATAGGAGTAATCATGGAGGATGATGGAGATCCAACAAATGTGAGGTAAGAAAACTTAACCTAAATTTTAATGATTTATATTTTGGTAGTTGGATGATGGTAGTGAGCTAATGATTTGATAATAATGAAGTTTGGATGATTTGTATTGAAGAAATGAGTGTTTGGGTAAATTTTAGATTTGTTATTTAAGTGGTTGATTTAGCAAGAATTATTGGAATTGAGGGTGTTTGGATGTTAGAAGTATGTTAATATGATAAATTAGATGTTATAATTGGTTATGGATGTGTTGTAGATGTAGTTTTTTATTGAGGTTGTGAGGATTGGATTTTGGAGGGCTGAACATGGTGAACCAAATTCTGCCCCTGGAAAACGCCGGCGTGTCGCGACGCCGGTAAGGCAGAAAAGTATAACATTCCAGCGATAGCGCATCGCGACGCGCATGATCGGCGTAATCACACGTGTATAACGCAAGCGCACGTATCGTTCAAGTAGTACAAAAAGTATCGATCCCACGAGGACTTATTACCTAATCTTTTAATTTATAAAGTCAAATTTTTACGAGTATCTAACAGATTGATTGATTAACTGGGTGGTAATTTTAAACTTAAAAACAAGTAAATAAAATTACGCGAAAGTAAATTAAATGAAATTCAATATTAAGAAACTATCCAGGGTTGTGATTTCTTCCAATATCTAATTAAAGATGAAGTGGTTATTTCATATTTGTGTAATATATCGGTTTACTAATATGGAACACGAAATTATGCAAAAGCCTCGGTCGATGGTCAGATGCAAATACCGAGTATAACCCAATTGAACCATATGTCTATGTCAACCAAATTACCTGGATTCATTAAGATTAAGTTCCAATTGTGGTTACCCCGCCCGACAAGTATATGTCTATCTTGTAAGGAAATCTATTAAATGGTTATCTATCCTCAATGAAGATCGTGGGCTATTAAGTCTAAGGCTGAAACCTAAAATTCATTTGTCAAATTTATTTTAGATTTACCAGATCAATCTTATTAGTGGCCAGTTAATAAAACGCATTAAACTTAAGACTTAATAAATAAACCTTTAAATTACCCAAACTATAAAATAACCCATTTTAAATCGGTGTTATTGGAATTCATCACAACCCCAGATAACGGGCTTAGCTACGACACATAACTAGTAAAAGCTTAAAAATAAAAGATATAAAGTAAATTGCTGAAAAGTAAAATGCTAGAAAGTAAAGAAAAATACAATAAAAGAAAATTCTATGGTTAAAGGATCCACTTTTATTACTACTATTTTTGATATATCCCTTAATATAATATATTAACTTGTGTGATATTACCAACCAGCCATATAGGCGGTAACCTGATTAAGTCAAATTAATAATTAATTACCAACCGGCCAACCATGCGGTATCCTTGCTTAGTCAGATTAAAACCAATTTAATATCAATTACCAACCGGCCAATATAGCGGTATCCTCATTAAGTCAAGTTTTAAATAGTTATTATATTATAATTAAGGGAGATTAATCTATATAGCAGTAATAAAATCTTACATTTCACCCTAGCAGGGGGAAGTTACCTCCTCATTGCTGAATAGTAAAAACTGAAAAAGTAAAGAAAGTAAATTACTATTACAAAAAATAACTAAATTTAATTACAGAACTGAAATTTAAACAAACTAGATACAAACTCCTTATTTACATCAGAGAATTCAGAGAGGAAGGTACATCTGAAATCAGAAATTCGAGCTCAATTTATAGGGGTGGCTAGGTCTGGCGCGTCGCGACGCGCCGTGTTTTTCGGCAACAAATGCGACGCATTTTCGGTATCGGCTGACACGTGTCCTGGCTGCTAGGGGTGGAAAAACGAATCAAATTTGTATCGAATCATAAACGAATCGAATCCAAATGTGATGGATTCATATTCGATTCGTTTATTAAACGAATCATAATATCAGGATTCGTATTCGATTCATTTATTAAACGAATCGAATACGAATATTCGTTTAGTCAATGATATTATTTAATAAAATAATTTACCACACTTGATTTACATTAATTCTTCATAAATATATACATATGAAATATTTAATTAATATATTTACTAAAAATACCTCACCAAATATCGAAAATATTACTTTTTCTATGATAATTAGCTATAATTTCTCAAATCTTAATTGAAAATTAACAAGAACTAGTAAATAAAAATAATAAAACGAATCCTTAACGAATAAACGAATCAATGAGCTTAAATTCATATTCGATTCGTTTAATAAATGAATCGAATCAAATTGACCCATTTATTAAACGAATCCATTTTTTCAAACCCGTATTCGCTTTAAAGCGAATCGAATCGAACGAATAAACGAATCCTGACCCAAATTGCCACCCCTACTGGCGGCTGGGAGCTGAATGATTGTGCTGATGTGGCGATGACGTGGCAATAACGTGGCGACACGTGGCAATGGTGATTGTCGGCACCATAGGATTGTGACACGTGTCATGCGATGATTGGCTGATGATGACGTGGTGATGACGTGGCACACTGACTTGGCATGTGGCTGATGTGGACGCCTATGTGGCCGACACATAGACGTCACGTGGACGACACATGGTGATGGTGATTGTCGGCAACATGTGATGACAACACGTGGCAGTGCGCACGTTAGCAGAATCGCTGAGATGTTGACAAGTGGCAGGTGCATGTTAGCAAATGCGCATGTTAGCAAACTTCTCTGATTATGACGCGTGGCACGACACATTTTAGCATGAAGCGGTGCATGTTAGCACAGGGTCGACGCACGTTAGGCGTCACGACGCGGGCTGCCCGTTGCGACGTGCGAAATGACCATTTTGCCCTTTTGTCCATTTTTCACTGTTTTGGCCCCAAATCACCTTCAGAATGTCCTGAAACTTTATTTATCTACAAAATAACACAAAATACATCAAAATATTCACAAAACGCAAGAAACTATATAAAATATTTGGTTAAATGAGTGGGAAATAGTGATACATTTACCACTCATCACACCCTCAAACCTAACATTTTGCTAGTCCTCGAGCAAAACACAAAATAAAATAACATAAAAATTAAGCTAAGCCACTTTCGTAGGGATCACGGTTGCATTTAGCATATGTAACAAGCCTTTAAACCCCTAGATGTCCCTAGTGGATGAGTTGTAGTCTCGTGAGGGCTTACAGCAACGATACCCACAAACGTTTTACAAAAGTAAAAAGATAGTGAAACTAATGCACACAAAAGCAAAAAGAAAAGAGAAAATAGAATAAAGAAGTTAGTGACTAAACAAGTGAAACTTCTTATCTAAGTTAATAGTTGTTTTGTTTCTTTCTAAATTACCGAATAAGTAAATTCTCCGATTATATTTACCATTCTCCATATACACAGCCAACAAAATATTGATCAACTCATTTTGCCCACAATAGTCACAAGTGCAGTTGAGAAGAGAGTAATATTTTTGTCCTAAAGTTTTATCAGAATTCACACCTTTTTGCAGCAATAGAATAATTTTTTTGATTTTTTGATTGATTTTTTTTAATTTATATACAATATCTTCCATCTATGTAGCAAGCGTTGGGTCAGTGACTCCCAAACCAGTTGGCTTTAGGGCACTAGATGTTAAGACACCCTTACAGACTTAATTATTCAGATTTCAGATATATATATATATATATATATATTTGCAACGTCATTGATCCATGTAGCGAGTTTTGAGTCAGTGACTCCCAAACCAGTTGGCTTTAGGGCACTAGATGTTAAGACACCCTTACGGACTTAATTATTCAGATTTCTGATATATATATATATATATATAATTATATTTGCAACATCATTGATCCATGTAGCGAGTTTTGAGTCAGTGACTCCCAAACCAGTTGATTTTAGGGGCACTAGGTGTTAAAACACTCTTACAAACTTAATAACTCGGATCTCAGATGTTTTTTTTAATCCCATTACTTTTTGAGATGCTTCTTCCAATTAAACTAAAGCACTGAATATTACAAACTTTTCAATTACAGCTCATGTCCGTATGTTACCATGTATGTTGATAATACCTGCCAACTGAGCATATGAAGATCCATTTTAGTCAGTTTTATGGATAATTCACAAATTAAATAATTCAAAATGAAATAAACAAAATTAACTTGTTCCGAAATAAGTTTAGATACGTCTCAGAAGTGGAAACTCCTTACACAGCTATCTCTCACCAATTTCACCTGATTAATCAAATTAGAAACACAATAACACAAAATATGTTTTTGATTTTTTGTAAAAATTTTCAATTTTTTTGTATTTTTCGAAAAATTTTGGACTAAAAAAACACAACAAAATAAAAACAAGATACTAGTCAATTAATCCCCTCCCCCAAACTTAAATGAGACATTGTCCCCAGTGTCTTAAAAAATATAAGAAGAGTACTTGGTTACCTGAAATTCTACATCTAAATGAAAAGTTAAATGTTAAGATCCAGATTAATCTGACGCCTCTTACCACGATCGTTCTCGGACCAGTTTATCTTTGAAATGATAGGGTCAATTTGTGGTTCAAAGTCTAAGATTTGGTCAATTAAATCTGGGGTAGTTCTGGCAGTGAATAAGAGTTCTTTTACAGGTTTTGACACGAACCCATTTCTCCAGGCATCATCAAGAAACACACAAAGAAAATCATAAAATCCATCAATATTGTACAGTCCAAGCGGTTTCTGGTATATGTTCAAGTTCGCCCAAGATAACACTGTAAAAATTTCCTCTATTGTGCCCAAGCCACCTGTCAAAGCAATAAAAGCATCAGCACGGTTAATCATTTCTACCAGTCGTTCAGACATACCTAACACGATCAGTTATTCTCCGTTTGATGGTCTAATAAGATTTGCCTCCGCCAAGGGTTTTGGGATGATTCCCAAGACCTGACTGCCTCCTTCCTGTACAGCCTTTGAAACCATCCCCATAAGTCCAAGATTGCCACCGCCATATACTAAGTGCATATTCCTTGCAGCTAAGACTAGACCCAATTCATGTGTTCCCGCTATGTATTCTGGGTTAACACCAACACTAGTACCGCAAAACACACAAATGTTTTCAACTCGTCTTCTTGAAGTGGCTTCCATTTTTATCTGGATGCTTTCAAAGTGTAATGATGAATTGACTTTATAACACTTGAAAAGGGTGAGTAAAAATAATAGCACTAGTACCTACCAATTGACAATTATTAGTTAAACAATAAAATAAATCGTGATAGTCAAAAAGGTCTGGATCCTGTCAAAGAAAATAAAAGAAAATAACAAAACAAATCACAATTATTAGGAAAAGACAAAGAGATATAATATTTACAATAATTTACAGCTTGATTGACGTCTATGCTTCAGGGACAAGCTTCCCATCTAATTTCCTTATAAATTGGCAAACAATATCTTTTTTAGTCAGATTCCCGAGATTTAACTGTTGTCTTTCTTTTTGGAATTGTGTATATAACATGCGAATTTCGTGATACACATATCCACTGGGATGCGTCTCAAGAGTTTTAGATATATCATCCAAAGACTCCTTAGTCAAGCCATCCATAATGAAATTAATCTTATCTTCACGGTTATCAGACACCATTCCTAAAGAACGACAACGAGTATCACAAAACATACGAGCACATTTATAACATACACCCATTATTTTAGCTCTTCTCTTTTTAGCGTAGGTGCTTCTTCCTAAACCAAGCAAATGTGAAATAAAAGAGTCATATGACTCACTGCCAATTAGACTCGTTCTTCAATAATCCAACGAATATCAGTAAGAATACCTTTGATCATCAGTAGTCTCATCCGTTCCATGCGAGCTTTGTAAACTTTCATAAGAGATTTTTTAGGGAGAGAAGGAAATTGCTTGTGAAGATTTGGGAGAACTTCTTCCATCCTGAAATGACTTAACCTCTAAAAACAAAACACACAAAAATAAAACACACCAAATCTGAATATATACACAAATTACGTGGGTTACCTCCCAGCTAGCGCTAAGTTTAACGTCGTCAGCTAGATGTGACTGTCCGAACGTTAGGCTGGATCTGAAAGTGTGACACTTTTTTTTTCGCTCATTTGTTTTTCTCCAGTAGTGCTTAACATGCTGACTTTTAACTTTGAATGTTTCGTTGGTGTTGGGATCAAGTAACTCAACAGCTCCATATGGTAAAACCTGAGTGATCACAAATGGACCTGACCACCTTGATTTCAACTTTCCAGGGAAAAGTTTCAACCTTGAATTGTATAACAACACATGCTGTCTTGGTTCCAATTATCTGCGCACTATTTTTCGATTATGCCATTTTTTGGTCTTTTCTTTGTATAATCTGGCATTCTCATAAGCCTGTAGGTGAAATTCCTCCAATTCGTTGAGTTGGTGAAGTCTTTTCTCTCATGCAGCTTATGGATCAAGATTCAACTTCTTCAGTGCCCAGTACGCCTTGTGTTCAAGCTCAACTGGAAAATGGAACGCTTTCCCAAACACCATTCGATATGGGGACATACCAATGGGTGTCTTGTAAGCTGTCCGGTAGGCCCATAATGCGTCATCCAGTTTTGTAGACCAATCCATCCTTATTGATCCAACGATTCTCTCCAAGATTCTTTTGATTTCCCTGTTTGAAACATCAACTTGCCCATTTGACTGTGGATGGTAAGCAGTGGCAACTTTGTGAGTAACTCCATATTTGGATAAGAGTGCATCAAAATATTTATTGCAGAAATGTGTGCCACCATCGCTGATAATTGCCCGAGGTGTTCCGAAACGAGTGAAGATATTCTTTTTAAGGAATTTGATCACCACTTTTGAATTATTGGATGGAAGTGAAATTGCTTCAACCCATTTGGAGACATAGCTACTGCAACCAGTATGTACAGGTTTCCGAATGATGGAACAAATGGTCCCATAAAATCAATTCCCCACACATCAAATACCTCAACTTCCAAAATGTTTTGCAAAGGTCCTTCATTTCTTCTCGAAATATTTCCCGTTCTCTGGCACCTGAGATGACTTGGAAGTAACTTCAGCTCTAGCTGCGGTGGTTCTTCAATTGAGGGCTTGATCCACTCCTTTTTCGGTAGTTCCAGACTTTCCACTTGTGGTGTTATTTTGAAGCGGAATGGCTTGTCAAGATAGTTGATACATTCCAGAATTTCAGCATCTAGCTCGTTGTCAGTCATGTTAGTGATTCAAGCTTCAAGTTTATCTGTGGGAATTGTATCAGTATCATGAATGATACTATCAACAACATCAATTATGAAAAATTCTTCCTCATTTTCATCACTCAGGAATTTCATGGCTTTGAAAACATCGAAGGTAACTTCTTGGTCCTGTACTTTCATGGTTAGTTCTCCTTTTTATACATCAATAACAGTTCGACCTGTAGCCAAAAATGGTCTCCCCAGGATGATAGGTACATCTTTGTCTTCTTCCATGTCAAGGATAATAAAATCTGCTGGGAGAATGAGTTTGTCAACTTTGACCAGCACATCTTCAACAACACCTCTCGAAAATGCGAGTGTTCGATCAGCAAGTTGTAGAGAGACTGAGGTAGGCATTGCTTCTCCAATTTGCAATTTCCTGTAAATAGAAAAAGGCATTAAGTTAGCACTAGCATCTAAGTCACATAAATCCTTACCGATATAATGTTCTCCAATGGTGCATGTGATAGTAAAACTGCCAGGATCTTTCAACTTCAGGGGAAGCTTCCTCTGAATGATGGCGCTGTATTCTTCTGTCAATGCAATTGTCTCGTAATCTCCTAATCTCCGTTTCCGTGAAAGAATGTCTTTCATGAATTTGACATAAATGGGCATTACTTCCAATGCTTCTGCGAATGGGATGTTGATATGTAGCTTTTTGAAAACCTCCAAGAATCGAGCAAACTGCTTGTCCATTTTGTTTTTCTGAAGACGTTGTGGAAAAGGTGGAGGTGGAGTGATTTGATCTTTTTCCTTTGCTTCTTTTTTCTCCATATGTGGGACTGCATCTTTTGGAATTTCTTCAATAGATGCCTTGATTCCAACATCTTTGTTGATCTAAGTACCGCTTTTCAAAGTAATGTCTTGACATTGCTCATTCCCTAGGTTCCTTGGATTTGGTTCTGTGTTACTGGGAAGATTTCCTGGTGGTCTGTAACTCTGAGCATTGGCCAGTTGTCCAATTTGATTCTCTAGTGTTTTGATAGAGGCTGATTGGCTTTGAAACATAGCATCATAAGTTGCTTGTTGCTTTTTGAACATCTCTGCAATCCATTCTTTCAATTCTGGTTCATTTTCAAACTCATGGCCTTTGTTCTGCTGTTGGAATCCAGGTGGTGGATAGTTCTTTTGCCCTGAGTTGTTGCTCCATGAAAAATTGGGATGATTCCTCCACCATGGGTTATAGGTGTTGGAATATGGATTGTTCCCCTGTCTGTTGAAATTATTGACAAAATTCACCGTCTCTTCAAGTTGGTTTGGTTCTAGTGCTCCTCCATATTATGAACTTGTGGATCCAATGTTGCTTTGCGTGCCGAGAGTCTCCATGAATTTGAATATTTGATCTAGTTTAACGTTGACTGCGGTATTGGCTCCAACTTCATAAATTCCAGTAATTCTTTGGATCATGCTCCTTTCTATTGGCCACAAGGAATTATTGTTGGCCATTTCTTCGATTAGGTCCCAGGCTTGATCTTCTCATTTTTCCATCAAAGCTCCTCCAGCAGCAGCATCAATTGTGGTTCTCATCAGTCCAGAAAGTCCATTATAGAAAGTTTGGACTTGAAGCCATTTTGGAATCTCATGGTGAGGACATTTTCGGAGAAAATCCTTGTACATTTCCCAGGCTTCGTAGAGAGTTTCCGAGTCATGTTGTACAAAGAATGTGATGTCATTCCTCAGTTTTGCTGTTATGGCTGGTGGAAAATACTTTGCAAGGAATTTGGTGGCTAGAGTATTCCAAGTTGTGATAGGACCTGCTGGTAGTGAATGTAGCCAAACTTTTGCTATGTCTTTCAAGGAATATGGGAAAACACGCAGTCTCATTGCTTCATCAGCTCCTCGGTTGTAATTAAAAGTGTCGCAAACTTCCAGGAAGTTGTTGATGTGGGCATTAGGATCTTCAGTTGCATTCCCCCCCAAACTGAACTTACTGCTGAATCATATGAATGCATGTTTTGATGTCACATGTATTTTCTGGTAAATGAGGAAGTACAATATAGGAAATGAGGCCGTCAACCACCGAAATGGTTATGTCTCGAATGTGAATTGGGGGTGCAACCTCCAAAGGTTTAGGTTCCATGTTGATGATTGCTTCTTGGTCTTCTCGCTTTTCCCTTCTCAACTGTCTGATAGTTCTTTCAATCTCTGGGTCAAGCGGTCGGATTTCAAAGCTTCTGGTTCGTCTCATGTAGTGTCTGAGAACCTGAAACAAAAGAAAACAAAAACAATAAGTCAAAAGAAATTAGATACAAGTAAATGTGTCTACCTCAAAAAAAATAGTAAAAGATAAATAAGTCTCCGGCAACGGTGCCAAAAACTTGACCGGCGTAATCACACGCGTATAACGCAATCGCACGTATCGTTCAAGTAGTATAAAAAGTATCGATCCCATGAGGACTTATTACCTAATCTATTAATTTATGAAGTCAAATTTTTACGAGTATCTAACAGATTGATTGATTAATTGGGTGGTAATTTTAAACTTAAAAACAAGTAAATAAAATTACGCGAAAGTAAATTAAGTGAAATTCAATATTAAGAAACTATACAGGGTTGTGATTTCTTCCAATATCTAATTAAAGATGAAGTGGTTATTTCATGTTTGTGTAAAATATCTACTAATCTGGAACACGAAATTATGCAAAAGCCTCTGTCGATGGTCAGATGCAAATACCGAGTATAACCAATTGAACCATATGTCTATGTCAACCAAATTACCTGGATTCATTAAGATTAAGTTCTAATTGTGGTTACCCCAGCCCGACAGGTATATGTCTATCCTGTAAAGAAATATATTAAAATGTTATCTATCCTCAAGGAAGATCATGGCTATTAAGTCTACGACTGAAACCTAAAATTCCTTTGTCAAGTTTATTTTAGATTTACCAGATCAATCTTATTAGTGGCCAGTTAACAAGACGCATTAAGCTTAAGACTTAATAAATAAACCTTTAAATTACCCAAACTATAAAATAAACCTTTATAAACCGATGATATTGGAATTAATCACAACCCCAGATAACGGTCTTAGCTACGACACATAACTAGTAAAAGGTTAAAAATAAAAGATATAAAGTAAATTGTTGAAAAGTAAAATGCCAGAAAGTAAAGAAAAATACAATAAAAGAAAATGATATGGTTAAAGGATCCACTTTTATTACTACTATTTTAGATATCTCCTTTAATATAATATATTAACTTGTGTGATATTACCAACCAGCCATATAGGCGGTAACCTGATTAAGTCAAATTAATAATTAATTACCAACCGACCAACCAGGCAGTATCCTTGCTTAGTTAGGTTAAAACCAATTTAATATCAATTACCAACCGGCCAATATAGTGGTATCCTCATTAAGTCAAGTTTTAAATAGTTATTATATTATAATTAAGGGAGATTAATCTATATAGTAGTAATAAAAGCTTACCTTTCACCCTAGCAGGGGAAGTTACATTCTCATTGCTGAATAGTAAAAACTGAAAAAGTAAAGAAAGTAAATTACTATTTCAAAAAGTAACTAAAATTACAGAACTGAAATTTAAACAAACTATATACAAACTCCTTATTTACATCAGAGAATTCAGAGAGGAAGGTACATCTGAAATCAGAAATTCGAACTTTATTTATCACCTCCAGAATGTCCTGAAACTTTATTTATCTACTAAACTATATAAACTATTAGGTCAAATGAGTGGGAAATAATGATACATTTACCACTCATCAGCGCATAAGTCTTGAGTCGCGACGCGACGACCAAAACTAGAATTTTCTTTAGGAAATGCTACGTGAGACAAATTTTCCCAAAATAGTTTTAAACCCCCAGTTCCACCCTAGCGCGTTCGAGACCACCCTTAGGGTCTCATATCAGTTTGAACACATATTCTGTATCAAATTATGAACATCATAAGCCTTGTGTATATTATATGCGGATGAATCTTTAAGTACTCAAGTATTGAGGTTATTTTACTATATTGATTCTAATTAAGTTCTGATCATAGGTTATCCTCAGGAACCGCATTCTCCTTCGATCAAGGATCCAGTGTCAGCCAGACTCAAACACAGTGAGTGGACACTTTTCTTTAAAACTAATCTTTATTTGTATTTTTGTTTCAGACTTACATTTTACGCTTTAGGGCATTAGAAGATTTCTTTTTCAGTTATTGATTATATACAGTTATTTTTGAGAAAGTAAAAGATTTTCAGAAAATATTGTTTACAGTTTTAAGATCTAAAGTATGATTTTCATGTTTTTCGGGGCATGAGGTAAAAACTCACCCCAGTATGTAACTTGAGACACAATTGGAATTGACGGATACAGAGGACATGTGCACATGTATAGCCAGGATGACGACATAGGTTCGTGTACCTGGACTCTTATTCAGAGCTTTGGCGGTAGGATAGATCTGCACCCCAAGTTCTAGTTTGGTGGCTACGCCTAGTTGAGTCGTTTTCCTGGGCGTAGAGCACCACCAGTTTCAGAGATGCCCAGTTGAGTCATTTTCGTGGGCATAGAGTACCACCAGTTTCAGAGACCCGGTTGAGTTATTTCCCGGACACGTCCAATTGAGTCGTTTTCCTAGACGTAGAGTACTATAGACATTTTTTTCAGAATTTTTCAGAAATAAATTTTCAGATAAAAGAAGAGTATGGTTTTCAAGAAAGTTTTCAGAAGTAGAGTTTTTCACATAAAAGATGTTTTGGAACCTAGGTTTTGAAACTAAAAAAGTTTTCATAATTAGTTTTTCAGTCTCGTCCACTCACTTAGGTCGTTCAACGATCTAACCCCCACCCCAGTTTTTGTGTTTTGCAGGATTCTCGGAGGACGAGCTCGGGAGGACGGATACTGATACAGTCACTAGGGATGGAGTCCATCAGTATGAGTTAAAGGCATAGTCAGAATACAGTTATGGTCAAGCATGAGTTTTGTATAAGTTGTGGTCGTGTGTAGTCAATGTAAAATAGGTTATTATTGAATACAGTAATTTAATATTGAGTTTGTTTTCTTTTTTTTTGAGTTGGGCTCAGGTCCCATACAAACCACAGTCATATACAGAAAAGTATATTAGTTTTAATTATGGTTAAATAGTCAGAGGCTTATGGGGTTGGTACTGCTATCCCCTGCCGGTAACATCTCCCAGATCGGGGATGTTACAAAGATGGTATCGGATGATGGTCTAGGGAGTCAGTGACTGCAGTGGGCAGAGTGCTAGGGTCTTGTATACGTAGTATATCCGAGATACCCGTATATGAGGCATTACCTCTCCAGTATCTGATCCTCAAGTACGTCATCAAAGCTCCATAGACAGGTTAGTAAACCTTCTTAGAACATTCAAATAACATTCCTTGCAAGAACAATTTCACTCTAGACACCAGTTAAGAAATCTTCTTGTAGTTATACCGATCTAGTATCAGAAGAATAAATAGGTTATGGAAACAGACAGTAGGATTTTAAGAAAAGTTAATATGGAAGTGAGAAAATGAAGCTATAAGAAAGCATAAAGGGATGCGTAAAAGTGTAGGTAACCAGAGATAAAGAATAGTAAGGAAATGGAATAAGGCATAGAGAATTTGAGGATATTTACCCAAGAATATACAGGAGAACGGAAAAGCCCGAGAAAGTAATAGAGCGCCTAGAAGCAAGATCCATTCCCTTCTCAGAACACTTCTCCAAACCGAACTAATGATCTTTAAGTACTTCATATAGGTAAGAAAGTTCCATAAGTACCTACCAAGGAAAAATATAAAAAAAAAAAAGAGAAAGTTAGAAAGAAAAGTAAAAGATAAAACGTAGATACCCAAGTAATCAAAAGCAAATAGAGATTGAGGAACGGAAATAGATATATAAGAAATGCCAAAATCTATAGTGATAAGAATCAGAGACGTGGAGCTAAGTAATAAAGGATAATACCAGAACTAGTAGTAAAGATGAGTGTAGTAAGACTACACCAGAATAAAAGATGAGTAGATCTAAGAAAAATGTTCTTTCCCTCAAGCGAGATACCCTTCTTCCTCAGAAGAATTCCTCCGAGTCGATCCAATATCTCTAAAACCATCTTGTATAGGTAGCAAGTTCCTTGAATAACCAAAAACCGCTATATGATAGAAGAAGTAAGAAAGTCAAGGTCGATTGTGGAGCCTTCTAATGGATACAGAATGCCATAGAAATATAGAGATTTCAGATTTCCCGAACCTAGGCCTTTAGGCAAGCAAGATGAATGATGATAGAAACAACAGTTAGTTTCCCTAGTCAAGGATTCCGATAGATAAAGCCCCCGACCTACCCAGATCCTCACTCCTTCGAGATACCGGTTAAAGTTATCCTGACAGAGTCTATCTCATACCCATTCTACATGAGCAATAGACTCCATCAGAACATAAAGTGCTAGAACAAAGAAGAAGAAGCCCCCTGAGACATAAAGAAAATGACCAATGAGATACAAGCAGTTCCTATCAGCATGAGTATAGGCGACCGTGAGAAAATCGACGGAAGTCCATTTCAAGAAATGGAAGAACCTTAAAGGGTGGACCACCTAGAAGAAGGATCAAGGAAATTTCGAGGATATAAAGAGGAATACCCAGGGTAGCTAAAAGATTAAGGAAAGTTAGAGTAAGACTTGCTAGACTAGTAAAAGTTCACAAATAGATCAAATATCATAGAACCTACAGATAAGCCGATCTAGTAGAGATCTGTAGAAGAATATAAGAATAGACCTATGAAGTTGGAGATACTTAATAAGTGATAAGAGTATCGGAATGGACAATAGAATAAAAGGTATCAAATTAAGGTTTATAGTCAAGAACAGAAAGTTTAGATCTAAAGAAACAAATAGAGGAATAACCCATTGTTAGCAATGAGTAAAGTAAGGAAATATGATATGCTATGTTATGAGAAATGCGAGGAGTAACAAGGAAATTCAGTGTATTTGGGCGTGAAGATGACATAATGAGAAAATAATAGAATAAAGAATCGATGATAGTTGTGGGACCTTTGAGCCTAGTAAAGAAAAAGAACTAGTGAAGGAGAACAAATGATAGATTAGACAAATCACGAGATGGCTCATGGTATTGAGAAGAAGAAGGATTTTAGGAAGAGTGTAGTGTATGGACCAAGATTTAGTAGAAGATGACCTTAGTAGTTTAAGTAAATAGAGTTTTCAAAGGAGTAAAGAAATAAGAAGTCAAGGAACTAAAATTAGAAAGGAACCTTCGTAGCAGAATGAGTCCCTAAGGAAAGATAATAAAAGGATTATAGTAGTACTCAGAAAAAGAACTTAGTATATGCAGGGAATTAAGCGACATAAAAGGTAAGGAGACAATATAAGGAACTCGTCAGAGGGTGCTTCTAGAAGGACTTGTATAGGATGCAAAGTGATTAATTGATGAAAATGACCAGGAGTAAAGTTAGAAAAGGTAAGTCAGAAAAGTTTATGGTAGTACCCAGTGTAGAAATGAGATACCAGACGGATATACACGAGAGTTTTAGGCAAAAGTATGTGTTATTGAGACACCGTAATAGAAAGGCCTCAAGACTAGTTCTCACCCTCTAACGGAGGGATTATACGTATGCAATGACCTCGACTTGCATAGTTTAGCGAGATTATTCGTGGTCGTTATAATTCATGAGTGGGTGAATTATTGACATGAAATTGAATTTCGTGACGGATAAACCTAAACTTAGAGAGTTTCACAATATAAAGTGTACTCGTTGAGCACTTGGGCAACACTTTATGAATAATACAGATTATTTATAATACTTTATCGGATTAATGAGTTAATTCGAATCATTTAATCGGTTAAACGATAACACATGCATTTGGGGATTTTGATCATTTAATAATTATTGTGTATTTGTATTTGATACATAATTTGATTAGATACACATTAATTATTTGTCAAATGAGATTTTAACACATGTCATTAATATATGTATTTTTTATTTAATGTAAATAAAATACATATATAATAATAATTTTATTAATTTATTATTTAGATATTTAATTGTTAAATATTTGAATAATTAAATAATATCTATTTTCATAATTGTTATGATAAATGTTTAATTATTATTGATACAAATGACATGATTTTATTAAGCTTAAATGTGCAAATTGATTTGTCCAAATTTAAGCTTATCTTTTCTTCTTTTTAATTTAATGAAATTAAAAAGGCAAAAATGATCATTTTAGTCCCCTAAAGTCGGCAAAGAGGAATTTAAAAGAAAAAAAAAATTGTTTTCTTCATCACAATTCCACCATGGCCGAATAACTTCACTCCCAAATACCTCTCAAATATTTCTTGATGATTCAAGGAAAGAAAAGAAGAAAATCAAGAAAAAGACTAAGGAATTAAAAGGATTAAAGGTAATTTTACAAATCCCTAAGCTTGGAAATTTTGTTTCTTGTTTCTTGATGATCTAGTGAGATCTAGGGTTTCTTCTTTTCCATAAAATTTGGGGCTTTTGATTTTGGTGGATGGAGTTGAAAGTGAAATGCATGTGTGAAGTTGATTTGGATGGAATTAGCGTAATTATTGTCCAATTTGATCATTAGATGATATGTTGCCATTCTAGAGTGCTATGACCACTCTTGTAATGCCTATAATTTTTCTTAGGTGCTTCATGTGTGGTGACTTTGGTTGGTGTTTTGATTAATTAGATTAATCTTGAAAAATTGGATTTAAAGCATGAAAATTGACAAATTTGTGTTATGGATCAGATCTGGAAAATCAATGTATATGTTGATGAATTCGATGTCATATAAATTTATTGGATGTGTTTTGGGTGTAGGAACAATTGCCAGAAATTATTTCGGAGTTGAAACAAGTGAAAACGGCGAAAAACGGCGTTACCGGGTGACTTTTGAGCCAACAGGGTGACGACTATCCAAACAGTGAATTTGTCATTGTTCAGGCAGCCCATGAACTGTCCTAACACTATTGGGGCTGATCTGGATGGTCGGTTCGGTCAAAAATATGTTTTGCATCATTTTGCGGAAAAATGTTTTTCGTAAAAGTTTCGCGAAGTTTCTACCTTATTTATGTCGTTATTTGATATCGAATAAATGTGTTTAGGTGAAATATGAATAAATTATTCATATTAAATATTGAATAATTTATTCGGTATTTTGTAAAAAATTTAAAATTACGATTTCTCCCGAACCGCGCTTCCGCTACGCACTTCGCCCAAAACCCCAACAATCCCCTGTATGAGACTCATCATTGGGTTGTGAATAAAAATACAGTATCTATAATCGCCCTCACTTTGGTAGGCTTATGTAGTGTATGACAATGTCATGTCTATCAAAGTCATGCATGTATTTTTACTTACATGGTTCGTTGGGCCTCGTCTGACTTACTTGATTTTATTGTGGTTTGATTGTTGGTATATGGGCCCTCAGGCCTTCCAGTATTTTGATTGGTGGTGACTCTGTGATAGGTGTTAGACCCTCAGGCTTTGTTCTCGAGGCTTCATTCCCCATCCCCAAGTTTTCATTGTGAGGCTTTTTCCCTCCTCATCGAGGCTTTATCCCTCTTTCCCAAGGTTTTATTCTGAGGCTTCATCCTCAAGGCTTCATTTCTAGACTTCATCCCAAATTCTCAAGGCATTCATTTCTAAATCTTCATCATGAGGCTTCATCCCTCAAGGTTTCATTCCCAAATCTTCACTGTAAGGCTTCATTCCTCTTTCCCAATGCTTTATTCCCAAATCTTCATCGTGAGGTTCATCCATCAAGGCTTCATTCCTAAATCTTCATTGTGAGGCTTCATCCCTCAAGGCTTCATTCACAAATCTTCACCGCGTGGCTTCATCCCTAAAGGTTCCATTCCCAAATCTTCATTGTGAGGTTTCATGCCTCAGGGCTTCATTCATAAATCTCCATTGTGAGGCTTCATCCATAAATGCTTCATTCTAAAATCTTCATTGCGAGGATTCGTTCCTCAAGCCTTCATTTCCAATTTTTCATGGTGAGGCTTTATCGCTCAAATTCTCAAAGTTGTCTAATTCTCACCCACACCCCCAAGGTTTCACTTTATTCTCAGAGTATTCCATCATCTAACCTCTTTTTTCTGCTATAGTCATTTCTAAACTCGATTGAGCGGCCTTCCACCACCATGTTTGGGTAGTCTTCGCCTCTAGTATTTTTATGTGGGCTTCACTCTCTATTCTCAGTTGGGTTGATTTAACGAGTGGAAATAATTTTTCAATAAATCGTGTGGCCATATCCTCCTATGTCATGATGCTACTCATCGATATAGATGCAGCCAACCACTCACTTTGTCCCTTAAAAAGAATGGGAACAAGCACAGTCTGATGGTCTTTGCAATCACACCATTCATCTTAATTGTATATGTCATCTCCAAGAACATCCTTAAGTGAATATTGGGGGGGTCCTCTACAGATGAACCACCAAACTGGTTATGTTGCACTATGTTGATTAGTGCAAGTTTTAGGTAAAAGTTATTGGCATTGATCGGTTGGTGCGTAATTCCAAAATAATTATCATCAATGACCAGCTTTAAGTGATCTCGAATTGCAACCTGGCACGGGTTGTTCTCTTTATTTTTTAGCTGTCATTGCTTCTTTGGAATGTACAGAGGATTTGGAGAAACATTGGTAGGCCCGGCCCTCACCTGGTTCATCAACCTACCATACAGATCCATTGAGTCATACCAGAAACTAGCAGACAAGTTTGTAGAGCATTTTGCAGGTTCTTGCAAGCTTGAGAAGACCACCAATGACCTCAATGCCATCCAGCAACGGAGAGGGGAGCCCTTGCGAAGCTACGTGGCTCGCTTCAATAGAGAGAGGATAAAAATCTCAGATCTCCATCAGCCTACTGCAGTGGAAGCATTCAGAAATGGATTACTTTCAGAAAGTGGACTCTATAAAAAGCTCACTAAATTTCGATGCTACACAATGGATCAAGCCATGGCTCTAGATCACATTGAGATCAGGTGGGAGGAGGATAAGCGGAACAGTAAGAGAGGAAGCTCCACCAATCATCACAATGAAAGAATCTTGAATCCTCTCAAGCGACCTAATAAATGATGTGCTAGCAATATATCTCAATAAGGTGTCACTTGATGCGATTAGACCACCAAAAAGAGCCATAGGCCACCCATTGTAACCTTGGGGACATCATAGCTTCCCAAACAAGTATTCACTGGTTACTTTAAAAAAAAATTAATTATCCTTCAAAAAACTTCAATTTAGGGAGAAACTCATTTGCTCCAATCGACAACATAAAAAATCATCTGTCTCAATCAACGTACCTCTCCCAGTCGACTAAGAAAGGAACAATAAGTTTCCCTCCAGTAGAACCACTTTTTCTATCACTCATACGATGAAGCAATATATCTGGCATGACCGCCCCAATCGACACTTTGTGTATGAAGAGTTGGCATGAAGAGGATATCCCGATGGGCAATACTCTAATGAAGACTTGGCATGGACATCCCAGTCAACTTTACCAGCTTATCACTTGCTAAAGATCACAATCGACACTACATATATGATGGTTTAGAATTGAGCAAAGATTCTACTCGACACTCCACGTATGAGGTTTGACACTTGTTTAAGATCTCATTCTACATGAGATGGAAGAAGACATAGCACGAGGCAAATGTGTCATTCGACATGACATGGAAGAAGTCTTAGTATTTGACAGAGAGTCCATTCGACATGACTGGGAAGAAGTCTTAGCTAGAGGCTGAGGCTCCACTTCACTCGAAAATGAAGAAGTCTTAGCTAAAGGCTGAGTTTCCACTCCACACGACATGGAAGAAATCCTAGCTATGGTCTGAAGCACCACTCGACACGACAAAAAATAGGTCTTAGTTAGGGGCTAAGGTTCCAGTCGACATCACATGGATGAAGGATCAGCTATTGGCTGAAGTTTCATTCGACAAATATATGTAGACTCGACTCAAGAAAGATACTTCAAATAAAGATACATCATGAGATGATATCTCACTCGAAATTACAATGATGTAGACTCGACTCAATGAGGATGCTCCAAATAAAGGTTCATCATGAGGTGAATGTCCCACTGGACACTACACTCAGCATGAGGCGAATGTCTCACTAGACATGACACGTATGAGGCTTTACACTTATTTAAGATCTCATTCGACAAGACATGGATGTCACCTTCCTCATAAGACATGAAAAGTTAGTCATCATCTTCATACGACATTGATTTAATATCGCCAACTCCAGCTACATAGGGAATCTTTTATCATGCCTAGTAGAATAAATAACATTCTTGGACCTCCATCAGGTCCAGTCGACCGACCTTCATCAGGTCGGGTAGTATGAAAAATCCATTGGACCTCCATCAGGTCCAATCGACCGATCTTCATCAGGTTAGGTAGTATGAAAAATCCTTTGGACCTCTATCAGGTCCAATCGACCGACCTTCATCATGTTAGGTAGTATGAAGAATCCATTGGACCTCCATCAAGTCCAATCAACCGACCTTCATCAGGTTAGATAGTATGAGAAATCCCTTGGACCTCTATCAGATCCAATCGACCGACCTTCATCAGGTTAGGTAGTATAGAGAATCCCTTGGACCTCAATCGGGCCCAGTCGACCGACCTTCATCAAATCTAGTAGCATGATGACCCTCATGGACCTTCATCAGGTTCATTCGACCGAAGTCTCATGGTCTTCAGACGACATGGTCTCAAACTACAAGTCTTGTAGAATGAGGAATTATACCCTCATTGACTTTTGTCAAGTCTTGTAGAATGAGGAATTATACCATCATTGACCTTTTTCAGGTCTTGTAGAATGAGGAATTATAACTTCATTAACCTTTGTCAGGTCTTGTAGAATGAGGAATGAGAACCCTCATTGACCTTCTTCAGGTCTAGTAGAGTGAGAAATGATGACATTCTTGGACCTTAATCAAGTCCATTCTACAGGTCCATATGACCATAGTCTCATGAAACCTCATCGGAAGAATGGGTGATGACCTTCATAGACCTTCATCAGGTCTAGTAGTATGATAAGGAAAGACTCTTGGACCTTCGTCAGGTCTGTAGAGTGAAGACTTTCATAGACCTTCATCTGGTCCAAACGACATTGAAGACTCCACTGGTTCTTTGACCTGTAGTATGGGGATTATCCTGAACCCTCATCTGGTTCAGTCGACCGGGGACATCCCCCATGGACTCTTGTCGAGTCAAAAGAAGACATGGACTTTCCTCAGTCCATACGACAAGTCGAATGAAATAACTCATGAACCATCAATTTGTTTCAGTCGACCGGGTGCATCCCTCATGGACTCTTATCGAGTCAAATAAAGATATGGACTTCCATCAGTCCATACGACATGTCGAATGAAATAAACTCATGAACCCTCATCTGGTTCAGTCGACCGGGGACATCTCCCATGGACTCTTGTCGAGTCAAATGAAGACATGGACTTCCCTCAGTCCATATGACATGTCGAATGAAATAACTCTGGAACCCTCATCTGGTTCAGTCGGCCGAGGACATCCCCCATGGACTCTTGTCGAGTCAAAAGAAGACATGGACTTCCATCAGTCCATACGACATGTCGATTGAAATAACTCATGAACCCTCATCTGGTTCAGTCAACCGGGACATCCCCCATGGACTCTTGTCAAGTCAAATGAAGATATGGACTTCCCTCAGTCCATACGACGTGTTGAATGAAATTACTTCTGAACCTTCGCCTGGTTCAGTCATCCGGAGACAACCCCCAAAGACTCATGTCGAGTCAACTGAAGACATAGACATGAATTAGCTTTGAGCCTTCGTCAGGTTCAGTAGCAAGTACCTCGTATCATGTTTCATTTGACAAGCACAAAAATACTCTCAAAGTCAAGGACTTCTAGACTTAGAGAGTATGAGACAAACTGTACGGGCCAAATTTGGGCCCACGGGTAAAATCGACATTTCATCACCAGACCAACTACACAGCCAAAGACCCGAAACTTATTAAAGAGCCCAACTCATAAACTGTATTGGCCAAGGGATCCCATAAGCCTAAGCCCATTACCAATAAAAGATATGACCATAATAGCCAATAAACACTTCAGTTACCAGTTCAGGAAAACGCTTGAACCCATAACATCCACCATTTAATAGACCGTTTCAAGACATCCAATGGACAGAAGAGTAAATGAACGTGTCTCAAAGGACTTATAAAAAGGAAGAGGTTTCACTTAGAGGAGGGCAGGTCTTAGCTCTCATACTTAAGCTCTCTAAGCTTCTTACTCTCTAAACACTGGCCACCGCCCTCACGGCAGTCAACAGAAGTCAAGGTAACATCAAGCCTTGCTCTTTCATTATTTATAGCTCGTCTTCACTACTGACTTGAGCGCCGGAGTGCCTACGGCACCCACCACACCGGTGGGCAGAACCTCATCGCTCACCCTACCTTTTTATTTTGCAGAATCGCTAGTGCCCACATACTATAAATTCTCGATTGTGGACCTCGGGCGAAATCCAGCATCCAAAGTTATGCCAATCAATTATTACTCAATTTCTTAGATTATAAGCCAAAAATCCTAAATTATTCAACTATTTCTCCTAAGTGCCGAGTGAAAATATTATTAATTATCGATTTTGATATCTTTATAAAAATCTAGTAATTAATAACTCATTGTGTTATGTAACTCTTTGTTAACGACTTCAAATGAATTATAGGCCTTTCTAGGTTATATTTTCTAGATCCTGTTCAAAATCTCTTCCCCGAGTGATAGATTTTAATCATGGAATCATATAATTTGAGGTCAGCAAACCGAAAATATTAGACATAAGAAAATATAAATAAACTGATTTAAAACTTTAAAATAATTAATTGACAATCAAACACATAAGTTTAAACATAAGCTACATCATCCTATAGAATAAGAAAATAGTTTATGAATAAAAAAAGAACAATGAAAACTGAGTCAAGAACATATTAAATATAATAAGAGTTTGAAGAAATAAACTAGAAGATAAAACCTGAATCGAATCTCTTCGTCTTCGAACGTCACCATTTTCGTATCCTCTTCTTCCTCTTCAATTCCCTCATTGGATCTCTCTAAATTATGCATTAAGATCTCTATAATTTTAATGTTTCTTCTCCTATAGGGTTTTGGGCGCACTATGTATTCATAGAGAAGTTTGAGGAGTCCTTGTGATTATAGAAAATAGATTTCCTAAAGTTCAAAAATAATTTGGGGGCGTCACGATGCCAGAAGTGGCGTCTTGACGCCAGCTTCTCTGGAAATTATTTGTTCGTTGATGGTGATGGCGTCGTGACATAAATTCTGGCATCACGACACCTCTTTCTCGGCCAAAGTGTATTGTTTTGCATATTTTATCTTTCTCGCGTGCCTCATTTGTATCTTTAAGCTCCCAAAACATGCATGTTAGCCTCAAGATCTATGCTCTAATGCTTCCTATTTATAAAACATAAAAAAAAAATACAAAACACGTAAAATGGCATGAAATTGACAAATAATAAGCTAGGGATATATGGATAAATGGGTATAACACACTTATCAACTTCCAACCTGAGGGTCATACAATCAGTAGTGAGGTGGCATAGTCTCGATGAAACTCACACCACTTACTAAAAGAGCCTTCGTGATTTCGCTCGGGCCATCACATAATATTCTCCATCTTCTTGAGGGTGGCCACTAAGTCTCTAGGCGACACGTCGAAATTATTGTCTGGAAGCCTTGGCCGACTGGATGAAGAAGATCCTCTTATACTGTAGGCAGCAATCTGTCTATCATCTCGGAAGAATGGAAGGTGAACACGTTTCCTATTATCCCTTATTTCACTCGGGAAAAGATTAGAGTCTCACTGCTTGTATCGTTTGGAAGAGGACTGGACCTATATCTCTTCCGAAAAAGTTCTCTACCTTATCTTCTTCATGTCTTCCTCCCATCTGATTTCTACCGTGGCCTGAGCTAGTGACTCTTCCATATTATAGCACTTATAGCGATTCATGTTCTTGTAAAGATCTCTATCGGGGAGCAACCCTTTCCTGAAAGCTTCAATAAAAGTTAACTAGTGGAGATTGAGGATGGTTACTTTCTCCCTGTTGAACCGATTTACATATTCTTGAAGTGGTTCCCCCGACTTTTGCATTATGGCATGTAAATCTTCTGTAATCTTCTCAATCACACAGCTGCCCACGAACTCGTGCACGAACGAGTCTGTTAATGACTGAAAATATATGACATCAAAGTGTGGAGGCTTGAGAGACCCCTCTATTTATAGATTTAGGTATCTTGATCCTAGGAGTATTCAGATTCCTATAGAGGAGTTCAAGTTCAACTCTACTTAGGGCAGTTGTTTCTCTTTTAGAATTCAGAGTAATCTCGAATTCCTCGTGTGTTATCCCATAAAAAGTATTGCGTCCTAGTAGAAATAGGACTTTGTTAGGCGTGGGCTGGATCCTGTCGATTTGTCAGCTAAACAACACGATGAATGTGTTGGAGTAGGTGCTTGGAGCGCCAATCCGAATAATATATTATACATTATATTTTATTATTTATTAATAAAATAACTACTTTTTCATTTCAACTCTATTAATGGTAATTTATGTCATAATACATATAAGTTTGTTATATAAATATGGTGAGAATGACATCGACCTTAGAATAGTCATGTAGTAATACTGGACACTGAGTGGTCCGACATTGGGATAGTATTACTGTTATAAACTATTCTTAATGTAAGTATTCATAGTCTTTGGTTTCGGAATAAGGTCGAATTCGTATAACCTTGAAGACTAGCATATGTCATATATTGGAATTTCAGTTCCAATGGTTTAACCTAATGTACTATGAGCAAATGAGGCTTGTATAGACATGTGGGTATTAGTTGGAGAAAATATTGAATGACTTATGGGTGATTTCTAATAGTTGGAATTACACACCATTATCAATAGGAATCTCCGCGAGTCGAGTAACATATGTAATCCTTTGACTATAGGATAATATTGATTTTGTGTATGATCATCCACACTTTGATGCCATATATATCAGAGACCTTTCATGGTCTAACCACTAGATGTTCGTTGGGTGTGGACCGATGCACTCGTTAATCAAGTGTGTATCAAGATAAGAACTGTCGGCCCGTATGTGTACCATGAGGGATTAAGATATCCATGTGAGTAAGTCACAATTCTTAATAATTTGGCCAAAGCATATCACATAGGGTGGATCGCATATATCAAAAATGGTGTTCTGATTAGTTCTAAAGAATCGTGGACATATCAACAATATGAGATGTGCGCCTTGGAAACCTGATGATGTAATCTACGACAGATGAATTGTTAAACATATGTGATGAACTCGACTTGTATAGTTCAGAAAGACCGTTCGTGTTCTTCACAAATTCGGAGATGGCCGAATTGCGTACATATAAGCTAGGCTTATATGACGAACGTGTCTAAACTTAGAGAGTCCCACAATAAGAAGTGTACTCGTTGAGCACTTGGGTAGCCGATAATGTTTGATAATAAATAATATTTGCTATTATAATTATCAATTAAAATAATTAAGTGTTATTGGATAATATTAATTATTTACTTTGACTCAATTGGATTAATTGAATTAATCGAAAATCACGCAAGGGCTTCGTTGTAAATTCATAAATATTTCTACCATTGAAGGATATTTTGGTAATTAGAAAATATGTAATAATATGTCTATTTGGCTTGATTTAATTGGATTAAATCAAAGTGGTAGATTATGAACTGATCAATTGGTTAAATTTTGTCTAGATTTAATTGGATTAAATCAAAGTGATAGACAATGGTGATTAGTCACACCTTTTTATACATATTTGTACAAAATGGAATAATCTCACATAAAAGTGTTGGGGTTTTGGCGAAGGCGCAGCGGAAGCTCGCGATTCGGGTGAAATCGTAATTTTTAAACTTTTTAAATTACCGAATAAATTATTCAATATCCTATATGAATAATTTATTCATATTTCACCTAAACGTGTTTATTCGATATCACATA
>SKCR01017424.1:0-42421 GCA_019454045.1 Zanthoxylum bungeanum | reverse complement strand
CATAATCCTACGGTGCCGACACTCACAATTGCCACGTGTGCCACGTGTCATCCTATGTCATCGCCACGTCATCAGTCAATGAGTCAACCTTTGCCACGGATCATGGCACGTCATCATCCACGTCAGCAGGTCAACCGAGTCAACACGCCACGTCATCATCAGCCAATCACGAAGTGACACGTGTCGCAATCCTATGGTGCCGACAGTCGTCATCGCCACATCAGCGCCACGTCAGCTTCATCAGCTCTTAGCCGCCTCGCCACGTGTCGCCTTATCTTCTTATCCGAATCACCACGTGTCAAGCCGTCTGTGCCACGATTCACTGTTCCAGCGTCGCGACGCTGAACCCTTCAGCGTTGCGACGCCCGAAGCCTATCCGCGCCTATAAATAGAGCTCGAAATTCAGATTTCATTGTACCTCCTCTCCCATTTCTTTGATGTAAATATGAGTTCTTCTCTCTCTAATTTCTTTTAATTTAGTTGTAATTTTTAATTACGTTCTGTAATAATAGTAATTTACTTTTGAATAGTAATAGTAATTTATTTTTACCTTTTACTTTTTACAGTTTTTACTATTCAACATGAGGAGGTAACTTCCCTATGCTAGGGTGAAAGGTAATTCTTTTACTATTGCTATTTAGATTAATCTCCCTTAAAAATAATATATTTACTATTTAAAATTTGACTTAATCAGGATACCGCCAGATTTGTCGGTTGGTAATAAAATTCCTGTTCCGCCTTTATGGCTGGTTCACTTTGGTTCCGCCTTTATGGCTGGTTTACTTTGTTCGCCTTTATGGCTGGTTGGACTTAAATTGACTTAATCAGGTTACCGCCTATATGGCTGGTTGGTAATAATCACAAGTTTATATATTATTTTACTGGGAGATATCTAAATAGTAGTAGTAGTATAAATAATTCCTTTTACCTTAGCATTTTATTTTATTTTACTTTTAAGCTTTTACTTTACTGCAATTACTTTTCAGCACTGTTACTTTATGGTTTTACTTTTAAGTTTTTACTAGCCCTAGTTATGTGTCATAACTAAGTTAGTTATCTAGGGTTGTGATGGAATCCAATATCACCGGTTTATAAGGGTTGGATTATAATTTGGGTAATATAAAGATTTATTTATTGAGTCTTAATCTTAATGCTCTTTAATTAACTGGCCATTAATTAAATTGATTAGGTAAACTTAAAATGAACTAGACATAGGGATTTTAAGTTTAAGACCTTAGACTCAATAGCCCACGATCTTCCTTGAGGATAGATAACCCTTTTAATAGATTTCCTTACAGGATAGGAATATACTTGTCGGGGGGGGTGGTAGCCATAATTGGAACTTAATCTTAATGAATCTAGGTAATTTGGTTGACATAGACATATGGTTCAATTGGATTATACTAGGTATTTGTAATTGACCATCGGAAGAGGCTTTTACATAAATTAGTGTTCCAGGTTAATAAATCAATATATTACCCAACTATAAGATAATCACTTCATCTTTAATTAATATTGGAATAAATCACAACCCTAGATAGTTTTTAATATTGAATTTTCTTAAATCTACTTTCGAACAACTTTATTTACTTGTCTTTAAATTTAGAATGTCGTAATTCAAATCAATTAAACAACCTGTTAGATACTGGTAATCATTTGACCTCATAAATTAATAGTTTAGATATTAAGTCCTCGTGGGATCGATACTTTTTATACTACTTGAACGATACGTACGCTTGCGTTATACGTGTGTGTTTACGGCCAGTAATTAATCAAGCCTAATTCCACATTCATGTCAACAAAAAATTGGGGCAAAATCATTTCTACAACATGCTATAGGGTTCACTTGGCAATGCCTATAAAAATATTATGCAATTTGATTTCAATCTTAATAAAATCAACTTTAACATACATTTCATGCCAACAAACACATCCAATATGTTAAAATTCAAAAATCACCATGAACCTATTCTAGGGTGTTGTTCGGCCAAGGCTACAAATTAGGGAAAATTAATCCTATCAATTTTCACAAAATTAAGGATGCACAAATCCAATTAAACATCATTCAAGCTCAACCAAACAACAATTTGAAGAAATTATGTTCTAAACACAACAAAACCCAAATAAAGTCCATAAACCCTAGAATTCCCATCAAACTTAGGATGGCTCTGATACCATGTTAGTGTTCCTAGAACATGTCAAGGATCTCTCTTAGAGTGATTAGTGTGTGAATTATCAAGAAAGTGTGGAATACTCACATTGATTGGTTGAGGAGATTTCAAAAAATTTCCATCTTTGTTGGATGTGTTGGAAGCTTCGGAGCTTGAGATCGAGTTCCAAACTCTCGGGTGAGTTTCCCTATCACCTTGATTACTCCTTGAAGTGCTAGCTTGGAACAAAAATGGAAGAAAAATTTTCCCTTCCATGGCAAGAGGCTCTAGGCTTTTTGAGAGAAAAGAGAGAGGGAATAATATTTTCAAGTGTTCAACCAACTTACAAAATGTTGACTTCCTTTTTAAATATAAAAAGTGTGTGTTGGAATTGGTTAGAGTGTAGAAATAGCAACCTCAAGCTTTCACTCAATCAATCACCAAATTCCATCAAGTGTCAAACACTTTGATGTAAGTTGGCGGGCCCCACTTTAAATTCCAAAGTGGTGTCGAACAGATCTTCATCTTCATCTCTTTCTTGTGGTTCACGGCAGTGAGCATTGTTTTTGCTCATTGCCGCCCATTTACTTGGTGAAACGGAACTCCGTTGATTTCATTTTAATCCAGTTTTTTGGGGAATATTTTATGGTGTTTTGGGGCTGTGTTTGGGCTATTTTCAAGTGAAAAATCAGAACCAAAACAAAAACAGCTATCCGCGCATTTCAGGGGCTATTTCTGTAGTGCGTTGGTCGCGAATCGAGTCCAAAATAGTCCAGTTTTTGTCCGGCTGTTCGGTGACTGTTTCGGGGCTGTTTTGGGGCTGGAACTTTATCTAAAACTGAAGCAAAATATTAGTGGTGGTGCCAATAGCATTCGGCCAGTTCAAGGGAATGGCAGAAAAAATTTTCTAGTCCGATCCGTGTGCCTAAAGCGTTTCCGCTGCGCAAGGAAAGCGTTTCCTACAGGCCAACCATTTTGGATACTTTATGATGAGTGATATTTATATCACTAAGTCCCACTCATTTAACCTAATATTTTGTATAGTTCTCGAGTTTTGTGAACGTTTTGATGTGTTTTTTTGTTATTTTGCAGATAAATAAAGTTTGGAAATAACTGGAAGCAATTTGGGGTCAAAAGAGTGAAATGGATGAAAAATGGCATTTTTGTAATTTTGCCGGCGTCGCGACGCCAAGACCCTCAGCGTCGCGACGCCTAACGTGCGCCGGACATGCTAACGTGCGCCGAGGGACACGTGTCAGAATTTGAGATATTGGACTTGCTAACGTGCGCCGATCTTGCTAACGTGTGCCGTGCACGTGTCATCATCACAGAAGATCTGCTAAAGTGCGCCGGATACCACGTGTCGAAATCTCATTGGACCAAAGCAAGCGCGTGCCACGTGTCAATCTCTCATTGGACCGAATATTGGACAAATCACATGTTGCCACGTGTCGACCTCTCATTTGACCGATCCTAAGCGCGTGCCACGTGTGAACTTCTCATTTGACCAAAAATCCAGCCATTCACCGTGCCCCACGTGTCGTCTTCTGATTGCGCCGCTCTGCCGCGTGACACGTGTCACCTCCTGATTGTGCCGACATCTTACGCGTGGTCAAGCCGTGTTGACTGAAAAACACGTGCTGGCGTCGCGACGCCAGGCCCTTCAGCGTTGCGACGCCCACTGCAGAATTTGCCTATAAATTCAAGCCTTCTTCACTTCATTTCTTGTGCTTTCCTGGGATTTTTTCCCTGATTTCATAGGAAGCTTCTAGTTTTGTAATATTAAAATTATGTATTTTTATTTTTAGTTTTTATTACAGCTTTTTTTTATTTACTTTATGTTTTGTAGTTAAATTTCCGCTGGGGTAAAAGGTGAAACCTTTAATATAATTATCTAGGTAAATCTCACTTAATTATAATTTATAAATTATAATTTAACCGGATTAATTAATGTCAGACTTTATTACCGCCTATATGGTCGGGTTAAATATAAATTACTTTACCGCCTATATGGCTGGTCTTTATGTGACAGATAATTACCGCTTATATGGCTGGTGTAATTGGACTAAATGGATACCGCCTATATGGCTGGTTTTAAATGTTTAATATTATTAATTCCTGAGAAAGCAGAACAGAAAATAATTTATATTTTATAATAAGTGAGATTCCTAGATAACAAAAATTAAATGTGGATCATCTAACCCCAGCATTTTATTTTTTTCTAGGGAAGTGATGAAACACAATATTACTAGGCTTAATAATTGATTTAATTATTTATTGGGTAATTCTTTAGTTGTTATTGAGTCTTAAGCTTAATGCTTCTTGTTGTCTGATCACCAATAAGATTGATTTGGTAAACTTAAAATGAACTAGACATAGGGATTTTAGGTTTCAGCCTTAGATTCAATAGCTCATGATCTTCCTTGAGGATAGATAACCCTTTAATAGATTTCCTTACATGATAGGAATATACCTGTCGGGTGTGGGTAGCCATAATTGGAACTTAAACTTAATGAATCCAGGTAATTTGGTTGACATAGACATATGGTTCAATTGGGTTATACTGGGTATTTGCGTCTGACCATCGACAGAGGCTTTTGCATATTTTCCTGTTCTAGGTTAGCAAAATGATTATTACACATAGATAAGAGAGTCAATTCATCTTTATAATAATATTGTGTGGAGTCACAACCCTAGATCTTTGAGTCTTTTATTTATTTTCCTTAGTATTTTCTTTTGAGTCTGTTTTTATTTTATTTAGCAAATCCATATTCAACCAACCAAAAGCAATCATTCACTTCTCCTTCTAATTAGATACTTGTAAATAAATAGATTCAATAATTAGTAACAACAGTATGAATTAAGTCCTCGTGGGATCGATATTTTTATACTACTTGAACGATACGTGCGCTTGCGTTATACGTGTGTGTTTACGCCGGTCACTTTACCACTTTTAAGAATCCTACCTCTATTTGATTTTTCACATTTTCCCTAATCTTCTCAATCTATTCTGGCCTAATACTTTGAAGCTTTTGCTTTACAGGCCTCATGTTCGGGTACATCAGTATTATGTGTTGTTTATGCTTCTGTCCACTCCCGACATATCTTCATAAGACCAGGAAAAATTTTTATATATGTTTTCAATAGGTTTTTTAATTATTTCCTCTCTTCAGGGGTAATCTCACTCGCAATTAGTATATTCTTTGGGTTCTCACATGTACCAAGGTTAAGTCCATCTTTTTTAGTTGAATTAATGTCAAATATGCTCATGTCATGTATGTCATGATGCATGCCAAAAGAAGAGAGATCAAACAAGTAAGTAAAATCGTTCATCTTATTAATTTTCAATGCAATGTTAAAATCAAAATGTTCAGGTACATAGACATCTTCATAATCATCCTCATTTTTTACTTCGGTAGTGTCTTTTAGCGTCAATTCTTCAAAGTTTAACAGTTCTTCTTCCCATCTTGATTTTGGTTCATTTTTCGCTCTTGTCTCCGTTATCCTTCCTCTTATGTTGCTTCCCATCGTTAGATCTCCTTTCCAACCCACTACATCTGCAAAGATCTCGAAGCTTGGCACAGTGACACCATTCATTTCACTTGGTTTGGAGCTCTTTGGTACCATGCCTTCACGAAATAGTCTGTCAATTTCCTTCCATTTTTCTTCAACTCTGTCATTCCTTCATCTGACCGATATCTCAATCATTTCCTAGATGTTTGTCCTTTGAAATCTGGATGTCAGAATTAAGCAATACTACATTTGCTCATCAGAACGAAATGGGGAGTGTAGGGGTTTTTTAGGAGGTGAATCCGGTAACGCAGCGGAAGCGGTGAAAATCCCTTTTCAGATTCAAAAATTTTCTCGAATTAATTAAATAAACATATTTATTAATATTCCAATAATCAAATTATGAAATAAAATTCAATAAATCATATTTAAGTGAATTTACCAAATTACCCTTACTTTGGTATTTTGTCCATTTTAGTCCGAAATTGATCTAATCAATTTTGAATGATTCTAAATCATTTCTAAGATGAACTTAGCATGTTCAAAACATCAAAACACCAAAACAACCAAAATCCCCAAATTCTATCACCAAAGCCGAGAGAGCACCATTAAGGGGGGGTTTGTGCATTTTGTCATTTCATGTATCAAAACACATCAAGATGTAATCCAATGAACATGAAACTTTATATGCATCATATACACACACAAATACACAACATATATGAAAATCCCCAAATTTGGAAATGGTCATGAACCCTAATTTTTCAATTTCAACAAATTGGACAAATTAGACCAAATACATTAAATCAATTACTTCAATCATCATTCTTCCATCCAATCCAAGTCTCAACACAATAAAACAACTCAAGATCAAATCTAGGTCATTTAAGAGTGGGTCAATAACTCTAGATTAGCAACATGGGTTCCAAAACCTTAAAAGAAAGCTTATTACTACAATAGTCATACACTTCCTTCATCACACATGCTTACACCTCCATCAAAACTTCCATCAACAAAAACCACAAGGAAAAAAAGAAAGAAACAACTTAAGAATACATATATTTAAAGCCTAGAACCTAAGGAACAAATTCCTTACTAATAGCAAGTTCAAGAAACTTACTAAAAATCCAAGCTTTTTGATTTTGTCTTTCTTTTCACAAACTTCCTTTGGCTTCTTCAATGGAGTTTCTTTTAGTAAAGTGTATAGGTTAAAGTGTAAATGAAAAACAAAACAATATATACTTATTACATTAAGGCTTGGCCGAAAATACCAAATGGAAAATAAGCAAATTTTTTTTAATTTCATTTCAATTTCAAGCTAATGTTATCAACTTGCATAAATATCTTAATACAACTTTATTAGATATTTATTTAAGTCAACAAAGGCAACTAACATCATTTACTTAATATATCCTAATGTAAGATATTTATATTTTAATTAATTTAATCATTTAACAATTAAATAATCAATTAATTAATCAAATACAAATATATTAAATATATGTATAATATTTACATTAAATATTAAAAACATATATTTATTTAGGATATAAGTCAAATAACTCATTTTGACTATTAATTAATGTGTATTTAAATTAATCAAGTATTAAATGTAAATACACAATAATTAGGCAAATGACTATCTAGTCCCTTTAGCACGTATATTGCGTTTAACCTTTAAACGACTTTATAAATAATCAATATTATTTATTAATGTTGCTCTAGTGCTCTACGAGTATGTTTCATTATTGAGACTCTCTAGATTCAGGTATATCCGTCACGAAATCTAATTTCGTGTCCATAATCTATCCACCCGTAGATTATGACGATCACAGATAATCTCGCTGAACCATACAGGTCGAGGTCATGGCAAATGTATAATTCCTCCGTCACAGGTATCCGGATAAATCCCAGAGATATAGATGTAAATGCCAAATCTCTATCGGGATTATCCAGTCGACTATTCTATTAGCAATCTCAAAAAAAAATGTTTAGAACTAGCTTCTAAACTTTACCACGGGCCCATGGTTTTATCTGATTGCTAATCATATGGACTACCTATGCTCTGGTACACAGAACTGACGGATCCTATCTTGATACACATAGGACACCCTAAGGATCTATCTACACCCAACGAACAGGCGGAGGTCTGATCTAAATAGATCGGTGATGTGACTGCCGTCTAAGTGTAGAAGATGTCTCATGTGCCCACAATGGCATCTCAAGTCTAAGAATCACAAGTGCTACTCAACCCAAGAAGATTCTTATTGACGCTGGTGTACCAGCCATTAAGAATCTTCGGTGAGTCGTTCAGTGTTTATCCGCTATAAACACCTACACGTCTATACTAGTCTCCAAGACTAATGGTTCATTGAGAAACCATTGGAATCATATATTCCAGTATACGACATATACCAGTCTCAATGGGTTTACTTTACTGACCAAGTAGTGTAAACCTTGACCAGGAACTGTCTGAGAATGACAACGTCATGATAATACTCAATGTCCGTTGCGACGCTTTTGCAACTGTATCATGACTAATCATTCTAGGGTCATTATGTCTTTACCATATAGAAAGATAGATTATATTATAGAAACTGCATATATTATTCATAATAATAATGTTTTACAGAAGTATTCAACAGAAATACAATCGGGAATTGGCGCTCTGAGCACCAACCCCAACATGGAGATGTGTAATATTTGATGGTAACCACTCGAGCGATCAATATATATACCTTTCAGAGTGGCAGAATTATTGGAATCATTCAAGGTACGAAGAACTATCATATTTTCCATCTTATCCATCATCTACCTACGATCTTCATCAACAATCAGAATCATCAGAAGAAGATCAGACGATTGACATGCTCAAAGATTGATTTAAGAAATGAGACGAAGAGTTGGATACGATGCTTGAAACATACCAGAATCACCTCGAAAGTATTCAGAGACAATCAAAATTCATTCAGAGATTGACATATCAGACGAGACAATTAACAGAAAACCAGAACTACATACCTCAAGAGCCAGTTTCAGATGACACTGATGAAGCCTTCGAGTACCAATCAGTTCACAATGACACTTCAACAGAGGAGGAGGCTGAGCAGTATCAACAACCAGAGGTATCAGTTCAGGAGCCCGGACCGGCAAAGTCTCGATTTGATTTTTATTATTCTGACTCTGACGAAGATGAAGCTGATCTATTTGTACCAACTGCACCAACAACGGAGGATCAAACTTTCAATCCTCAAAATGAAGATCTTGGAGCATGATTTACCATGATGTTTGATGAAGATCTACCTGAACCATCCATTCCAGTCGTATCAGAGGATGAAGACCTAATGTCAGAAACATCTTTACATCCTCAGGCAGATACTTATGGAGCATGCATTTCACGGATGACGGATGAAGAGTTGAACGAGGAAATTTTAAAATTCATCTATGAAGAAAAGGTGGAGCAAGAAGCAGAGCAAATGGAGGAGAAAATGTCTGAACTTATTAAAGATCCAGAGCATTCAGAAGAAACATCACTGTTTTGGGGAGTACAAATTACACATATCGCCCAGAAGCTTGACAGAATGGAACTCCCATTCCAAGTCAAGCACCATACGAGACCTCCTGATTTTTTTTCTTTCTTTGCAGGAACCACTGGAGGGGCAAATAATAAAAAGGTGGCACAAGCACTGAATGAGACAAAACTATTTTCGCTACCTTACCGTTGGAAGAGACCCTTCAAAAGCAATGCTCATAGGATTGTCGTTAATCGGACATCCAAAACGACGCTGCTGCAACCTCATTGACAGATAGATTTCAGTCAAGTCTGGCTGAAGACGAAAAATTTAGCGCTAGCAGGGAGGCAACCCATGCACTTTGTTGTAATTTCTAATTTTATATTTTGTGTATACATGTTGTAGAGTTTTTAATTTTGTGTTTTTTTTTGTAGGAAAATCTCAAACGAAGCATAAGACGGAAGGAATGGTGTTTGGCAATCACAAAGATGAGAGTTAATTCATTAGTGGTGGCTGAGTAAGGAATGAATTCTTGAGACGCATCCTAATGGATTTATACTAAGCGAGTGGCGTATTGCGTACACAATTTCGTTGCCTTAATAATTGTTTTGATTTGCTTTTCTTTTGTTATTTTCTTTTATTTTCATAGACAAGATCCAGACTTTTTGACCTTTCACGATTCATTTTGTTGTTTAGCTAACAAGCTTCCTTTGGAAGATATTAGTGTTATTATTACTCACCCGTTTCAGGTACTATAAATTCAGCTCGTCATTGCACTTTTGAAGGCATCCTGATTTGAGAAAGAAATACATAAAAAAATGGAAGCCACTTCAAGAAGACGAGTTGAGAACATTTGTGTGTTTTGTGGTACTAGTGTTGGTGTTAAGCCACAATACGTAGAAGCAGCACAGGAATTGGGTCGAGTATTAGCTGCAAGGAATATACATTAATATATGGCGGGGGCAATCTTGGACTTATGGGGATCGTTTCAAAGGCTGTACAAGAAGGAGGCAGTCACATTTTGGGAATCATCCCAAAACCCTTGGCAGAGGCAAATCTTATTGAACCATCAAACGGAGAGGAACTGATCGTGCCAGGTATGTCTGAACGACTGGTAGAAATGATTAACCGTGCTGATGCTTTTATTGCTTTGCCAGGTGGCTTGGGTACATTGGAGGAAATTTTTATTGTGCTATCTTGGGCGAACCTGGACATACACCAGAAACCGCATGGACTATACAACGTTGAATGATTTTATGATTTTCTTTGTGTGTTTCTTGATGATGCTCAGAGAAATGGGTTCGTGTCAAAACCTATGAAAGAAGTCCTCTATACTGCCAGAACTGCTTCGGATCTAATAGACCAACTCTTAGCCTATGAACCACAAGTTGACCTTATCCTTTCAAAGATAAATTGGTCCGAGGACGATCGTGGTAAGAGGCGTCGGATTAATCTGGATCTTAACCTTTAATTTCCAGTAGAATTTCAGCTAACCAGGTATTATCTTCTAAACTCTTCTTCTACTATTTAAGACATTGGGGACAATGTCTCATTTAAGTTTGGGGGAGGGAATTAGTTGATTAGTACTTGTTTTTAGTTTGTGTGTTGTTTTTATTTTTAGTCCCAAATTTTTCGAAAAATACAAAAAAATTGAAAAAATTTCAAAAATTACAAAAATATTTTGCGTTTTTATTTTGACTAAAAATGTGAAATTGGTAAGAGATAGCTGAGTAAGGAGTTTCCACTCCTGAGACGTATCTCAAACCTATTTCGGAACAAGTTAATTTTTGTTTATATCCTTTTAAATTATTTAATTTGTAATTTCTCCTTAAAACGGACTAAAATGGATCTTCATATGCTCAGTTAACAGGTATTATCAATATGCATAGTAACATACGGACATGAGCTATAATTGAAAAGTTTGTAATATTCAGTGCTCTAGTTTAATTGGAGGAAGCATCTCAAAAAAATAATGGAGTAAAAAAAAAAAAAAAAAAAACTTCTGAGGTCCGAGTTATTAAGTCTGTAAGGGTGTTTTAACACCTAGTGCCCTAAAGCCAACTGGTTTGGGAGTCACTGGCCCAAAGCTCGCTACATGGATCAAAGATGCTACAAAAATATATATATCTGAAGTCTGAGTAATTAAGTCTGTAGGGGTGTTTTAATATCTGGTGCCCTAAAGCCAACTGGTTTGGGAGCCACCGACCCAAAGCTCGCTACATAGACGGAAGGTATTGTATATAAATAAAAAAAAAATCAAAGAAAAAATCAGAAAAATTATTCCATTGCTACAACAAGTTGTGAAATCTGATAGAACTTTAGGACAAAAATATTACTCTATTATCAACTACACTTGTGACTGTTGTGGGAAAAAATGAGTTGTTTAATATTTTGTTGGCTGTGTATATGGAGAATGGTAAAAATAATCGGAGAATTTACTTATTCGATAATTTAGAAAGAAACAAAACAATTAGTAACTTGAAGTAGAAGTTTCATCTGATTAGTCATTAACTTCTTTATTCTCTTTTCGCTTGTCTTTTTACTTTTGTGTGCATTAGTTTTACTTTCTTTTTTACTTTTGTAAAATGTTTGTGGGTATCATTGCTGTAAACCCTCACCAGACTACAACTCGTCCACTAGGGACACCTAGGGGTTAAAGGCATGTTGCATACGCTAAATGCAACCGTGATCCCTACGAAAGTGGCTTAGCTTAATTTTTTTTGTTATTTTATTTTATGTTTTGCTCGAGGACTAGCAAAATGTTAGGTTTGGGGGTGTGATGAGTGGTATTTATATCACTATTTCCCACTCATTTAACCTAATATTTTGTATATTTTCTCGAGTTTTGTGAACGTTTTGATGTGTTTTATTGTTATTTTATAGATAAATAAAGTTTGGAAAGCACTGGAAGCAATTTGGGGTCAAAAGAGTGAAATGGATGAAAAAGGGCATTTTTGTAATTTTACCGACGTCGCGACGCCAAGACCCTCAGCTTCGCGATGCCTAACGTGCGCCTGACATGCTAACGTGCACCGAGGGACACGTGTCAGAATCTGAGATATTGAACTTGCTAACGTGCGCCGATCTTGCTAACGTGCGCTGTGCACGTGTCATCATCACAGAAGATCTGCTAAAGTACGCCGGATGCCACGTGTCGAAATCTCATTGGACCAAAGCAAGCGTGTGCCACGTGTCAATCTCTCATTGGACTGAATATTGGACAAATCACATGTTGCCACGTGTCGACCTCTCATTTGACCGATCCTAAGCGCGTGCCACGTGTGAACTTCTCATTTGACCAAAAATCCAGCCATTCACCGTGCCCCACGTGTCGTCTTCTGATTGCGCCGCTCTGCCGCGTGACACGTGTCACCTCCTGATTGTGCCGACATCTTACGCGTGGTCAAGCCGTGTTGACTGAAAAACACGTGCTGGCGTCGCGACGCCAGGCCCTTCAGCGTTGCGACGCCCACTGCAGAATTTGCCTATAAATTCAGGCCTTCTTCACTTCATTTCTTGTGCTTTCCTTGGGATTTTTTCCCTGATTTCATAGGAAGCTTCTAGTTTTGTAATATTAAAATTATGTATTTTATTTTTAGTTTTTATTACAGCTTTTTATTTATTTACTTTATGTTTTGTAGTTAAATTTCCGCTGGGGTAAAAGGTGAAACCTTTAATATAATTATCTAGGTAAATCTCACTTAATTATAATTTATAAATTATAATTTAACCGGATTAATTAATGTCAGACTTTATTACCGCCTATATGGTCGGGTTAAATATAAATTACTTTACCGCCTATATGGCTGGTCTTTATGTGACAGATAATTACCGCTTATATGGCTGGTGTAATTGGACTAAATGGATTACCGCCTATATGGCTGGTTTTAAATGTTTAATATTATTAATTCCTGAGAAAGCAGAACAGAAAATAATTATATTTTATAATAAGTGAGATTCCTAGATAACAAATATTAAATGTGGATCATCTAACCCCAGCATTTTATTTTTATTCTAGGGAAGTGATGAAACACAATATTACTAGGCTTAATAATTGATTTAATTATTTATTGGGTAATTCTTTAGTTTGTTATTGAGTCTTAAGCTTAATGCTTCTTGTTGTCTGATCACCAATAAGATTGATTTGGTAAACTTAAAATGAACTAGACATAGGGATTTTAGGTTTCAGCCTTAGATTCAATAGCTCATGATCTTCCTTAAGGATAGATAACCCTTTAATAGATTTCCTTACATGATAGGAATATACCTGTCGGGCGTGGGTAGCCATAATTGGAACTTAAACTTAATGAATCCAGGTAATTTGGTTGACATAGACATATGGTTCAATTGGGTTATACTGGGTATTTGCGTCTGACCATCGACATAGGCTTTTGCATATTTTCGTGTTCTAGGTTAGCAAACTGATTTATTACACATAGATAAGAGAGTCAATTCATCTTTATAATAATATTGTGTGGAGTCACAACCCTAGATCTTTGAGTCTTTTATTTATTTTCCTTAGTATTTTCTTTTGAGTCTGTTTTTATTTTATTTAGCAAATCCATATTCAACCAACCAAAAGCAATCATTCACTTATCCCTCTAATTAGATACTTGTAAATAAATAGATTCAATAATTAGTAACAACAGTAGGAATTAAGTCATCGTGGAATCGATATTTTTATACTACTTGAACGATACGTGCGCTTGCGTTATACGTGTGTGTTTACGCCGGTCACTTTACCACTTTTAAGAATCCTACCTCTATTTGCTTTTTCAAATTTTCCCTAATCTTCTCAATCTATTCTGGCCGAAGTAATACTTCGTAGCTTTTGCTTTACAGGCCTCATGTTCGGGTACATCAGTATTATGTGTTGTGTTATGCTTCTGTCCACTCCCGACATATCTTCATAAGACCAGGAAAATAATTTTTATATATGTTTTCAATAGGTTTTTTAATTATTTCCTCTCTTCAGGGGTAATCTCACTCGCAATTAGTATATTCTTTGGGTTCTCACATGTACCAAGGTTAAGTCCATCTTTTTTAGTTGAATTAATGTCAAATATGCTCATGTCATGTATGTCATGATGCATGCCAAAAGAAGAGAGATCAAACAAGTAAGTAAAATCGTTCATCTTATTAATTTTCAATGCAATGTTAAAATCAAAAAGTTCAGGTACATAGACATCTTCATAGTCATCCTCATTTCTTACTTCGGCAGTGTCTTTTAGCGTCAACTCTTCAAAGTTTAACAGTTCTTCTTCCCATCTTGCTTTTGGTTCATTTTTCACTCTTGTCTCCGTAATCTTTCCTCTTATGTTGCTTCCCATCGTTAGATCTCCTTTCCAACCCACTACATCTGCAAAGATCTCGAAGCTTGGTACAGTGACACCATTCACTTCACTTGGTTTGGAGCTCTTTGGTACCATGCCTTCACGAAATAGTCTGCCAACTTCCTTCCTTTTTTCTTCAACTCTGCCATTCCTTCATCTGACCGATATCTCAATCATTTCCTAGATGTTTGTCCTTTGAAATCTGGCAGTGTGCCTATCCATTGGCCTTGTGCCCCCAGCCCAATATTAGGCTTGTAATTCATCTTCTCCATAATCTTAGCTACCATGAGGTCTACCCATTCTTCAAACATCATGGCTACTTGGAACCATGTAAACGGCTGAGCTTCTAGAGTGGCCATGGTGCTGCCTGCTTCAGCCTCAAAGGTAATGGTTTCCTTTTCATGTGGGAATTTGATCATTTAGTGTTGCGTTGATGGCACCCCTCCAATTTTATGGAACCAGGGCCTTCCCAACAGCAATGCAAAGGTGGTCGGGATATTTAGCATTGCGAATTCAACTTCATCTTCAATAGGACCCACCTTGATGATGACCGTGAAAGTACCATTTACTCCCCGCTTGCTATCATCATAGGTTTGGATTGTCATGTGGGATGGGGTTAACTCCTCCAATCGGATACCCAGTCTTGGTAATATCTTCAACGGGCAAACATTAATAGAGTATCCATCATCCACCGTTACACATGCAGTTCTTTTGCCAATGACCTTCGCCTTGATGAATAATGGGCGACTATGGTTTCTCCCCTCCATTAGGAGCTTCTCCTCAGAGAAAATGATAGGTTGTTTCTTTCTCTATGGACAGATCTAATGATAGTCATTGGGTCTGCGTCTGTCGGTAGCAATATTTTTCCTATAGCCTTTACAATAGCCCTTATATGCTCTTGAGAAGAACATAAAAAAGTCTCATATGTTGATCTGAGCTCGAGTTTTCTTCAATTGTTGGAGCACCATGTCCTATCCTCTATTCTCTTCCTCTTTCTCTTTCACTCATTCCTTTATTCCTTCATTTTATTTGGCGGCATCATTGTAGAACCGACCGCTCATAGTCATTCCTCTAACTTCTTCTTCATCACTACTGGAGTAGTCTTCCTAAAATTTGCTGAATTCATTGGCTTCACTATTGTTGCTCTCCCATATTCCTATAATATGGGCTTGCTAGTGGAATGTTTGTGTGACGTAGTTTTCAAGTAGCCAGACTTTATCATGTAGTTAGGTGGTGGTACCACATGATGGTTTGTTAAATGGTTTTTATTTGTATTAGGTTGGCTTCTTCTGGTCGTGTTTTTTATGGCTATCAATAAGGTTATGGATTTCGTGTCTAATACGATGATAGTTGTCGGTGTCATGCCACTTCTTTTGATGGAAGTGGCAATATTGATCTAGGTTAAAGTGGTGAGGTACGACGTTCGATAGTGGTTTGGGGTCTAGGGGTTTCAACAAGTCCTGTCTTTTCAAATTTTCGAATACCCTCGATAAAAGCCTACCGAGGTTGGAAAATCTGCGGTTGCAGACAACAACGACTTCAAATGGGGTTGGTTTGGATCTTGGAGGCCCACCCGGGGTTCTTTTATTTTGGCTATAGAATTTCCTATTTTCAGCTTATTCCTCTTCTATATCCATGACTATCTCTCTTAGTTGCCGGAAGTTCGAGATCATGGAAGTCATTCTTCTCAACTTGTTGTAAATTGAGGGCTTAGTGCCCTTGATTATCATCTTGATATGATCATTCTTGGAGAGTCTTGTCTACATCTTTAGAAGATGGCTTATCTAGTTGTTCATATACTTCTTGAAGCTCTTGTCTAGATTTTGTTTGGTGTCCTCCAAGTCACGAAGTGATACATCTATCTCTATGTCCATGTTGTATTGGTTTTGGAAGACTTCGGCTATGACTCTTCAATCATCCTTTATTTTCTTCTCAAGGTTTTGGTATTATACCACTGGTACTCCTTCTAATGACATTCCAAACATCTTATGCACTTGATATTGAGATAATCTGGTCGAACTCATCAAAGAGACATACCGTCATAGATGAACTTTTGGGTCTCCGTTCCTATTGAACTTCATCATTTCGGGCATCCTGAACTAGGTGGGTAGTTGTTCCTCAAAGCCATAACATTGTAATCCAGTAAGTCCTCATGCTTACCTTTCATTTTCTCCACCACTTCCTCAATTTGTTCCTTCAATCTTTGTAGTTCAACCTCGGCCTGGGACTTAGCCAATTTCCCCGCAACATATTCTACCATCTTATCTTTATCATCTAGGATAATGCCTCCCTTAATCCTACTTTCATGTTTCTCACACATTTACTTGCTAGCCTCGGCTCTCACTATCTAGATTGATATCTGATTGGCTGTGGCATTGATCACTGTTTGCAAGTTATTTTTCCATTTCGTTCACGGTGGCCTCCAGTTGGTCTACTCGGGAATTGTCAGTGCTGACCATTTCTACACATGTTAGCTATTCTTAAATAGTCATTTTTTCTCTTGAACCTAATGCTCCACTATGATAGCTGCAACCATAAATGATTAGTATGATAAATGGGATGCATGTATGCATGAGATGCATGGGATATAAGGCTTGTTCACACAGCATACATCATCCCAACCTTAACTCTCTCACAAACACGATAAGTCAATATCTGCCCTAAGTTTAGCTTAGCTTTGCATCAATAAGGTGTACGCAAACTCTTTCTCCCTTATCCTAACAGGGTCAACCTTGGCTACTTAGTTCTTCTCCATTGTTAGGAGACAAATGTTGCTCATTTACGGAATGACTAAGCCTAATATGGAGATCGAGCCATTGTCTAAAAATGATGAATTGGAACCTTGGTAATCATGGTTGTTTGGGATGGACCAAGAAATATTTAGGAACATCTAAATGGGCCAAGAAGAGGCGTACCTTTTGGTTTAGCATATTTGAACCATAACCAAATACTTCAGGCCCAATAAAGTTGTCATACAAGTTGGATCATAGAGGTTTTGAAGTAATTAGCCCAATTATCTTGGAATGCAAACTTGTTCTAATTGAAAAGGCTCAACAAGTTTACGTCCCATGGTAAGAGGGTCAATCCACTTCAAATGGTTAGGGCCCAAACACAAGCAATAAAGAGGTTTACTCCTAGGGGAAAATAATTATTGTCTCATATGTGGGTTTATCCAGGGTAAGACTTAGGTTCTCATTGATGAAAGATTGTACATAACTTAATCTCCCCACCAAGAGTTCGAACAACCAATGGACGCGCCTTTTTTATACCTCAAAGGTACGTGCCAACGAGTGATGGGTATCATCACATAATGATCCACCGCCTTGAGTGAAAGCAATTTCACGATATGCAACGCCGTCATATTTGAAAGGTATGCAAAAATAATGAAGACATGATTCACCTCAATCTTACCATGGATATTACATGGTATTTTTTGGGGCTGATTCTCTATCCCCAGTGGAATCGCCATCTATAGGAGTGAAGCAGACCTATGACATCGGCAACCATGAAACTGTTAGGCTCACAGCCCGTAGAGAGTACGGATAGCCCACATGGGACTAACTGGAGAATAAAAAAGTCGTCATCCAATATGAGACATTAAAAATGATTTAAGGTCATACTACACCCCTCGCAAGGTCTGAACTTCAACTCGTTTGGGTTCAGAATGGTCTCTTACTGATGTCGGTAGAATATCCAGGTTCAAAAGAGGATCCACATGTTTTATAATGCATAAATAACACATGAGTAGTTTATATCGTACATAGTTGCACAAACAGTAAATAATAAGAGAGATAACATAAGTGATGGAAATACATGTCTTAAAATAGTCAAAATATAAAGCAAAATATATTTGGACAATATGGAAACATGTCTCACTGGCCTGGTCTCATAGACTCATGGCTAGATTATCTCTATGGCAGGCCGAAATTGAATAATGTCCGACTGAACTTACATAAAGTCTGGCTAAATTTGCTGCGGAACCAAAAATGAAGGCTCATGTCACCAACAATTGCAAATTTGATATTACAGTAATGAAATGATAATGAAGGTAGACAATAGATATTAGTAATAGTAACAGTGAATCAAATGGTAATCATAAAGAAGTAGAATAATAATCATAAAAATAGAATTAAGATCGTGTGCATCTATTTCATCGGTGGCACATGGAATTCCTGAGTGCATACCATAAAATCGTCCATTCAGAATCAACTCTGGACTTTATATCTAGGTTTTCATCCTATATACTACTAGAGACGCGAGACCAGATATAGCCATTTATACGACCAAACTTTCTGTCTGACAATTGTATGTCCAGTCGACGTCAATGAAATAGTGAGTTTAAGATGTGAAGTTTAAGTTTTAGGGGTCCTCTAGTCATACCTCAAGCCTTACTCAGCTCCGAGAATACTTTTGAAGGTCTAGTATTTTGTCTAATCTCTTCTTGGAGAGAATTATAGGATTATTATGTTTGGGAGTTCGGTATGGTGTTGCTGGTTTATTTGTGGGTACTGTTTAATCGTTCTTTCTCTTATTTTTTCTGTTGGTTCTGCTCTCATTTTTTATCTGTTGGTAGTTTTTTCATGATCATTCTTGTGAGAGATTTAGCCCTTTTATAGTGCTAAGGTTGTAGTTATTAAGGAAATGATATCATTTGACAACGAAAACAGTAGTTAAGGAAAAAGATTATTAGGGAAACTGATTATGAAGGAAATGGTTGTGTTATGGAAATTGGTTAAAAAGGAAGAGAAAAAGATTGAATCCTTCTGCTAATTTGGAAACCCGACGCACATCTGACCAGACTTAGGTATATCCGGCCGGACATGATGGTTTTATGTTCTGCTAGACATAGATGATGTCCGGCCAGAACTCTGGCTATTCTTTTTGAATCTTCTAGGTTTATTTCCATTCCTGCATTAAACCTTACAATTTTTCCAAACTCTTCAGGTGTGTCCTTATAATAGACTCATCATTGGGTTATGTGTAAAAATACAGTGTTTATAGATCATATTTTAATAACTCATTTGAAAACCTCATAAAATTTAAAACAACTCTAAGTCGTCCCACGATGAGAGTGTCATATGTTGTTGATAATTTTACTGAGTCCATTTCTTTTGACAAATCTTTGTATAATCATATGAGATTTGTTGGCCGATTAGTGTCATTAAACGTCAAATTACATGCTACAAACAATTCAAACCAGAAAGCAGAAATCAAGATCTACTTTACATGCTAAACCCTAAAAATGTTGAAACCAAAAAAAAACCCTGATAAATCCAAGTCGAGATAATCCTCTGTCCTTAAGAACTTATTGACCCCGTCACAGGTACTTTACGGATTCCCAATTGGCCAATGTTCTCCCAGGATAATTTGGTTCCTTCTTGTCCAATTAGCACTCCTTGACAAGTATATGAACTAGGAAATGATGGAACTCTCTCACAATAAAATGAAAGCAATAAGTTTCTCAAAACCAGATCTGTTTTCCTCTATCTTTGTAATGGATGGGATGCCTATTATATAAGGCATGAAGGGGTGCCAAGAGGGCACCCATTGGGGTGGGATGCAACCCTCCCAAAGATTGCAACCTTCTCATGCACCCCTAACATCCAATAAGACATTTAATAATATCATTTAATGAATATTATCAGAATTTCCAACAACCCCCCACAATTCTTCTAATATTCATATAGACACTTGAGAGAGTTACCATGAACTAAAGCTGCATCGAAATAGGTAGCTTTCGCCTTGAACCTTTCATAGTAAATGACAATCGGATTTACTAGGCAAACCAGTGACCCATAGTCTTGAACTGTTCTGCCGTTGGTGTAAACGAAGACAATTGCCAACACACAACTTTAATTCGACCAATTTCCTGTTCTACGGTTGTGTTCATTTCGGCCCTGAACAACAGTCATGGATTCATCAAGCATTTTAGGGTAACCCGCCTTTAAAAGTTCCCATGGAAGCGGCCTCACTTCTTACTTGAAATAGGTGATCTACTATGAAGAGGTAATCTATCTTTACCCCCATTAGGACTCATCTCCTAATATAGTGATCATTAAAAGTCTTAGCTTATCCTAACCAATGACAGACAGCACTCAGCGTCATTATCGGAATGGGAAAAAGTATAAAACTCTTCAGTGCTTGTTTTGAATTGCAAAAAGTTTCTGTTGTCCCTTTTGAACCTAGATCTTGGGATCTCCAGTCAGCTAGGTTGGGTTTCCACAATGACAATTCTTAGATTATAGGCTTCAAGCCTATTCCCCTCGATGACTTCTCAACTAGCTCTCGAGGTAAACCTTTAGTTAGTGGATCCGCTAGGTTTTCCTTCGACTTAACAAAATCGATCATTATTATGCCACTTGAGAGCAATTGACGTATGTTATTATGTCTCCGACGTATATGTCAAGACTTACCATTATACATTGTATTTTGGGCTCTCCCAATAGCTGATTGTCTATCACAATGTATGTTAATCGTTGTCACTGGTTTGGGCCAACTAGGAATATCTTCCAGGAAGTTTCTAAGCCATTCCGCTTCTTCCGTTGTTTTATCTAATGCTATGAACTCTGATTCCATAGTAGACCAGGCAATACATGTTTGCCTCGAGGATTTCCACGACACGACTGCATTACCAAGTGTGAAAACAAATCCACTCGTAGATTTGGAATCCACCGTATTAGATATCCAGTTAGCATCGCTGTATCCCTCTAGTACAGCATGATATCTCTCGTAATGTAGCCCATGTTTTGAAGTTTCTCTCAGATACCTCAAAACTCTTATTATGGATTTCCAATGGTTATGTCCTGGATTGCTCGTATATCTGCTAAGCCGGTTCATAGCTTGAGCGATATCAGGTCGTGTGCAATTCGTGAGATACATCAGACTTCCGATGATTCTCGAATACTCTAATTGCGATACGCTTGAACCAGTATTCTTTGATAGTGAAGAGTTATGTCTACAGGGGTTCTAGCCACATTTATATCCCCTTTGATATATTTATTAAGTATCTTCTCAATATAATGAGTCTGAGATAATATATATCTGTCTGATGTCCTAGAAATCTTAATTCCTAGGATTGCATCAGCTATTCCCATATCTTTCATATCAAATCTGCTGGATAACATGTTTTTTGTAGACTGAATCATTTCATGATTACTACCAATTATCAGTATATCGTCTACATAGAGACACACAATGACATATCCTTTTTGAGTTGATTTGGTGTACACACACTTATCACACTCATTGGTTTTGAACCCACTTGACAACATTTCTTTGTCAAATTTCTCATGCCATTGTTTAGGTGCTTGTTTTAATCCGTACAAGGATTTTACAAGTTTGCACACCTTCTGTTCTTGTCCAGGAACACTAAACTCTTCTGGTTGTTCCATGTAAATTTCTTCATCCAATTCACCATTCAAGAATGCCGTCTTTACATCCATTTGATGTATTTCAAGACCAAATAGAGCTGCTATGGCTATAAGCATTCTTATCGATGTGATACGAGTCACTGGTGAATATGTGTCAAAGTAATCAAGGCCTTCCTTTTATCTATAACCTTTTATGACAAGTCTTGCCTTATACTTATCCATTGATCCATCTGTTTTCATCTTCCGTTTGAATATCCATTTGTAGCCCAGCGGCTTACAACTTGGAGGAAGCTCAACCAACTCCCAAGTATGGTTCTGTAGGATTAATCAATCTCACTGTTAATTGCCTATTTCCACAGAGGTGCCTCCAGAGAAGACACAACTTCTTTATAGCTTTGAGGCTCATTTTCTAACAAGTATGTCAGAAAATCAGGACCATACGACTTAGACGTTCTAGCTCTTTTGCCACGTCTAGGCTCGATTGTCTCAACATTTGCACGTTGATCTGATTCTTGGTCAACCTGATCACTGTCCTTGACAGTATCAATTGTTCTTTTGAGAGAATCTGTTCTTTATCTTTCCTTACAAGGAAACGTCTCTTCAAAGAATGTCGCATTCCTTGACTCAATTATCATGTTCGGATTGATGTCAAGAATCTCAGACTTGTGTACTAAGAATCGATACGCACGACTGTTGCGAGCATATCCAATGAATATACAGTCAACCGTTTTGGGTCATATCCTAACCTTCTTAGGTTTAGGAACCATTACCTTGGCAAGACACCCCCACACTTTTAGGTATTTGTAGGAAGGTACGAAACCTTTCCACAACTCATATGGTGTCTTGTCCAATCTTCTGTGAGGAAGCTTGTGTAGAATGTAGTTTGCGGAAAGCAAGGCTTCCCCCCACAAGTTCTGGGGTAAACCCGAACTCGTCAACATGGCGTTCATCATTTCCTTCAACGTTCGATTTTTATGCTCCGTAATTCCGTTCTGTTGAGGAGAATAAGGAGCAGTAGTTTCGTGAATAATTCCGTGCATAGAACAATATTCACCGAATGGTGAAACATATTCACCACATCTATCACTCCTGATTCTTTTGATTTTCTTGCCAAGTTGATTTTCAACTTCATTCTTATAGTGTACAAAGCTCTCAATCGTTTCAGCTTTGCTCCTCAGCAAGTACACATAACAGAATCTTATGCTGTCATCGATAAAAGTGACAAAGTACTTTTTACCGCCTATTGTTTGCACAATATTCATGTCACACACGTCAGTGTGTACAAGTTCTAAAGGTTCAGAACTGCGTTCAACAGAATGAAATGATGTTCTATGCATTTTGCTTCAACACATGCCTCACACTTATGTTGGCTATCAATTGCAAATTTAGGTATAAGGTCCATGTTAATTAATTTACGCATGGTATCATAATTAACATGTCATAACCTCCCATGCCATATATTTTGTGACTCAATAATATAAGCAGGAGTACTAGCTTTATTAATAGCACGATTGACAGTCATTACATTTAGCTTGAAAAGGCCCTCAGTTAGGTAACTTTTTCCTACATACATATCATTTTTAGTCATTACAAACTTATCAGAAACAAACACAAGCTTAAAACCAGCCTTACTAAAAAGAGAGCCCGAGACCAAGTTCTTTCCAATATCTGGAACATGCAATACATTTCTCAATGTTAGCTCCTTTCCGGATGTCATCTTCAGAACCATTGTGCCTTGTCCAACCACCTGAGAGGTGGATGAGTTCCCATTGTTAGATGATCACCGCCATCGACCTTCTGGTACATGGAAAACATCTTGCTATCTGCACAGATATGACGAGTAGCCCCAGTGTCTACCCATCATTCTCTCGGATTCCCAACTATGTTGGCTTCGGTTACTACTGCTAATAGTTCCATCTCTGAGATCTCATCAGTCAGCTGCTCACCTTCAGTGACATGAGCCTCATTTTTCTTTTTCTTGCCCTTGTCCTGAGACTTCTTGTTTCTGCAGTCCTTTGACATATGACCGCTATTTCCACAGTTGTAGCATTTCCCCTTGAACTTCTTGTTCGAAGAATCAGCTCCACTGTTCTTTCTTTTCTTGCTACCCTTCACACCCTCAATGATGTTGGCCTTAGACTCCATAGTCTTGTAGCTGGCCTTCTCGGACATCTTGTTATCCTCCTCGATTCTCAATCGAACACTAAGGTCTTCAAGGCTCATTTGCTTCTTTTTGTGTTTCAGATAGCTCATGAAGTCCTTCCATGATGGAGGCAACTTTTCAATTATGGCGGCAACTTGAAACATCTCACAGAGTTTCATACCCTCATCCAGTATTTCATGAATGATCAACTGCAGTTCACCCAACTGAGACATCAACGTCCTTGAATCTACCATCTTGTAGTCCAAGAACCTACCCACGACAAATTTCTTTTGTCCGGCATCCTCGGTTTTATATTTCTTCTCAAGAGATTCCCAGAGAATCTTCGCAGAAGTCATGTCTTGGTACACATTGTACATGGTATTGTCAAGACCATCCAAAAGGTAGTTCTTGCATAAGAAGTCTCCAGACATCCAAGTCTGTTCTCGCTCATCCTTGGCCATTTCAGATTCACCCTCCACAAGACCCGAAGGATCTTTGAGGAATTTAGCCAACTGGAGAGTCGTCAGATAGAACAACATTTTGCTCTGCCACTGTTTGAAATTTGCCCCACCAAATTTCTCCGGCTTTTCTCCATGAGAGACCGGTACTGTGATGTTTCCGCTAGCCATTTGTAACTGGAAAAACCAACAGGGGTCAATTAGTCTACAAAAGACGAATTGCACAACGATCAACGAATGATCTTGTTCAAAGTGATATACTAGGTTCCCACTTGTTGTTCTATTGGACGGTGGTTCCAATAAACACAAGTCCTTGAATTTCAACTAAAGATTCTTTAGAAAAATGAATAAACGAATATTCCCAGAGGACGATGGGGGTCCGGAGTAACCACTTAAATCCCTGACCACTTAGGCTCTTATCGCATTTTTGACAGAATATTCTTTAAACACTTTTTCAATAGGATATTTTAGCAATTCAAACCCAGAACTACACTTTATTCAAGAGTGCAGACAATATACAATATGTGTAGATATGTGTAAGTGTCTATCAAGATTGGATGGAATTTCTTGTGTATGATTACACTTTAAATTCTCACCCAAGTATGCAATACACAATCAACTTCAACTTTATCACTATGTGTATGCTTGTGATAATTGAACAACCTAATAATAACTTAAATCTATACTACCAAGATTAATGTGTTACAGTATATGATTTACTAAGTTAATATTAATTTAAGTTTGCAGTTTATAATAATTACAGAACTATTTCGTTAGTGTCGCGTTCGTATATACGTTCGAACGAGACTGGCAGTGTGGGTGCGTTCGTGTTGCGTTTGACAACGCGTTCGAACGAAGTGTTTCCAGAGAGTTCACGTTCGAGTAGCGTTTGATAATGCGTTCTAACAGAATGATTCCAGAGAGTTCACGTTCGTATAGCGTTCGAGAACGCGTTCGAACAGAATGATTCCAGAGAGTTTGCGTTCGAGTTGCGTTTAGGACGCGTTCGAACGTTCTTAGGCAGAAGGCTTGCGTTCGAGTTGCGTTTGAAGACGCGTTCGAACGTTCTTACGAAATTTCAGATTTTAAGCCTTCGCGTTCGTCGGGCGTTCGAACGCCCTACGGGTTTTCATGCACGGTTCGTATTTTCCCAGAAAATTTTCTACCCTAGCATGCAAATTACTATCTAACAACACTAGAATTCAATAAGTTCTTAAGATTGTTGGCCGATTAGTGTCATTAAACGTCAAATTACATGCTACAAACAATTCAAACCAGAAAGCAGAAATCAAGATCTACTTTACATGCTAAACCCTAAAAACGTTGAAACAAACAAAAAAACCTGATAAATCCAAGTCGAGATAATCCTCTGTCCTTAAGAACTTATTGACCCCGTCATAGGTGCTTTATGGATTCACAATTGGCCAATGTTCTCCCAGGATAACTTGGTTCCTTCTTGTCCAAGGAGCACTCCTTAACAAGTATATGAACTAGGAAATGATAGAACTCTCTCACAATAAAATGAAAGCAATAAGATTCTCAAAACCGGATCTGGTTTCCTCTATCTTTGTAATGGATGTGATGCCAATTATATAAGGTATGGAGGGGTGCCAAGAGGGCACTCCTTGGGGTGGGATGCAACCCTCCCAATGATTGCAACATTCCCATGCACCCCTAACATCCAACAAGACATTTAATAATATCCTTTAATGAATATTATCAGAATTTCCAACAAGATTATGTGTAGCCAAGCCGGTGCATCTATGCTTGCTAACCAGGTTCCTGCTATGCTTTTTATGGTTACTTGTAATTCTTATTTATTTATTTTTTTTGTTGCATCCTTTATTAATTATTTTAGAATGTAGGTTTGTAGGTTGTATGGGTTGATGAGAAAGTGAGTGAGAAATTATGGATAATGAAAGAAAAAAAATGATTTTTTTTGTTGGTTTGGACTTTAGAGTGAAAAGAGATCATTAATTTGATTACACATTGTGTTAATATTTGTTTTTGAAACATGAAGGTTGAAACGATATCGCATGGTGTCGTTTTCTCAGCGTTCTATGATTTATTTTCTCTAAAGGAAGTATTTTTTTTTTTTAAATTAATTTTTTTTACTCTATACATTCATCAAAATACTCAGTACACTTAAAAAAAAAACTTAAAACACTAACTTTCTAATAGAATTTACTTGATTAGAAAAATATATTATAAAACAAAATTTATATATTTTTATAAATATTACTTCTTATTAAATATATAATATTTTTTATCACGAACATTAAAAAAAATTGTGAAAAAATGATCCTAACCGACGACAAGGATAATTTTTATATTTTCCTCAAAATTCATAAAGATAGATAATGACATGAAATGAGAAGCGTAATTGGTACACCCCAACACATTCTAAAGATAAAATGAAAATGCATAGGAAAACCTAACAACAGAACCCACAATACAGAAATGTCTGCGAGAGAAGTGGCAAGTAGATTCAATGGCAGAGTTATGGAAATGGCCTCCTATGAAAAGTTTTCAGGTTTCGGCTTTGAAGATAAAGAGAAAATTAAATAGGCGTTTCTAATGAGTGTTGGCATAAATATTATATATTTATCTCTCATAAATTTTATTTAATAGTAATTTATGTAATGATTATTTTAAAAATAATTTGTTTAACACGATATACGTGTCAACTTAAATTTTTAAAGTGCGAATAACATATCGTTAAAAAATACATTTCAATTTTAAAGGTATCCCAAATAAGGATGACAACAGATAGGATAAAGTATGAGAATGTCAATATTTATACTCGTTCCGTTCCATTAACAGATATTAAAATTGTCTCATTATATACCCCTAATATATTGGGCCTCAACAAGCCCCCATTCAGGTCCTCTTCACACTGACACGGGTATGTTAATACTCATACCCGACTTATCCAACCAACGTGTATAGGAAATTATCTTCTTATCCACCCCTAACATACTGGGTCACGCTAGCTCCAATCCCTGCAGAGAACTTTATCATCCTTAAAGACAAATAAGTATATTATAATAGAATTGATAATAGAACGAGAAGAGATGATATCAATCCGATGCCATTTATACAATTTGAAAAAAAAAATCATATCGGCAGATTCCAATAAATCCCACTTCATCCCTCATCCCGCTTTGTGTTCTGTATCATTAAAAATTTTGAAATATTTTTTTTTGTAGCGTCCTATTTTTAAATAAAGAAGAAAAAATATCCCAAAGCATGTCTCAAACGGGATCTCGGGGAAAATTACCAACCCTTATATTCTAAGGACAAAACGGGAAATTAACATCGAAAAACTAACACATGAGATTGAGAGAAGGGTCGATTCCAAACCCAAAACAAAAGAATTGCAGCAGGAGGAAAAGTGTAGCGCCTCCTCCCCCAACCGTACGAAAAAGATCAGTCTTTACATTACAAGGCTAGCAAAACTAAATCGGAAACAGAGTGGCATAAATGGTAAAGAAGAGACAGAGGAAAGGAGAACAGCAAAACCCTACTGTTGCTGAAGCTACAAGGATTCGAATATCACAAGTACTCGATCAATTTCGTGCATCCAAAGAAGATGGTAATGCTTTTTTTATTACTATTTTTCCTTCAAAAAAAAAAAAATTCATATTGCATATTATATTGGTGCTTTCTTTTTTTGGACTGAGCGTGTTGGTTAAGGTTGGCAAATCAATCATATTTTTAAGTATTTTTTTATTTATGTTCAGATCTGAAAAAAATATTAAGAGCATCAATTCAAAGTGGGTTTTTTCCAATACCTTGAAAATATTAACAAATAATACTTGAATTTAGGGATTGACTTATCAAAGTCCGGCGAACCCTAGTGTTGGTTGGCTTATTTGAATGTGAAAATAAATTAAATTTGTAACTTGTGTTTGCGTGGTGCAACGAATGAGCTGCTTTTTTTTTTTCCTCATTGATACAACTATAATGTTGAAGTAAAGGTGCCATTTGTATCATGTGCATGTGGGAATTGTTATTTGATATTGTTATGCTAAATCTGTAGGTGAAGTTGTTGTTTGGTATATATTTAAATTAATTTTTGAAACATTGGACGCTGAATGCAGTGTATACTTTTGATGCCAACCTATCGAATCATGAGCGGGCTGTGGTGCATGAAGTTTGCAGGAAATTGGGCATGACTTCTAAAAGTTCTGGGTAAGTGTTCAAGTATGCGAAAGCCATAAAATTAATCTTAGAAACTATTGGTCTGAAAAAGAAAATATTTGGATGATGATGCCAGCTTCTGGTAAAATATATGCCGAATTCATTTATTCCTTACAGGACGTTTGGATGTTTCCTAATTTTTAGTTTAATTTGAGCAATTTACCTTGTTGTCTATAGCTTAGCTTATGAGCCTGAACTTTATATAGGCGTGGGAAGCAACGACGTGTTTCTGTTTACAAAGCTAAAAAAAAGGTGGAGACGAATAAAGGGAAGGAAAATCTCCCGTCATTGACTTTTTCAGAAGGGTCAAAACTGGTTTTGCAGGACTTGTTTACACTCTACCCACCTGATGATGGAGAGCCTGGTGAGAAATTAGATGCAAAGCAAAGTGGAAAGACTGATAAAATGCGAGGAAAAAGAGATGATATTTTCTGCAAGCCTTCCATGAACAAGGCAGAAATTGCAAAGAAGATGGAATCACTTACATCTAAGATAGAGAAGGATATAAACTTGAGACAGGTTGTTTTGACTTCCCAGACCAAATTAGAAATTTATGGATTTCTGTGGTTGGATGCTGTTCCTTAATTATTCTTCTGCTACCAAATTTTTTTGATAGTAAGTTAGAGTTTTTGCATTCAACAATGGAAAGATCATACTTTTTAGTGACTTCGCTGACGCGGAGTATATCTTTGACATTATTCTTACAGATTATTGAAGGGAGGTCAAAACTTCCAATCACATCCTTCAAGGATGTCATTACTTCCACAATTGAATCTAACCAGGTTATTTCAATGTCCTATTGTTTCAAAATTTATTTGCTTGATACCACTGTAGATGTAGATTACACTGCATTGTTACTTTATTATCTGGTTCCTGTATCATATATCTTAAGTTCTTAACAGATGCAACCACCTGTAGTTTAGATGATTAGATTTCTTGTATTCTTTTTTGATAATTGCTGTTCTTGACACACTTTAACGCAGGTGGTCCTCATTTCTGGTGAGACCGGTTGTGGAAAGACAACACAGGTTAACAATTCTTTGCTTTATTTTTTTATGGCCTTGTTAACATGACTTATATAAAAGAACCTATTTCACAAGCAGTTTTTTATTTTGCCATTTTTCTGATTTGTCCACAGCGAGAATTATACATGTATATCAAATGTCAAGAATTAAACATTTTGTTGCCCTACTTGTAATTTTTCTGTTCGAATTGTTAATATGCTAATACGGAAGAACTAAGAAAGCTGATAACAAAGCTTATATATGGTTTTCTATCTACAAATTAACAGTTAACACCATCCATAGAATGAGCCATTCGTTTTTGTTAAAATATAAGAGGTTAAATGGTCCATGATCTTTTGAAGTTATTTGACCTACTGGGTTCTGCATTAGTAGGAATGCTGGCCGATATGTACTTTTATAGAACATTAGAACCTTGGTTTCTTGCTCAACTGTAATTGGGCGCTGAGACTTTGGCTAATTTATTTAGCAGTTTTCAATTCAATCCCTATTATGCAATTCTCTCAAATTATCTGGACTACCAATGTAAGAAAGATTAACTGTATGACAAGAATAATACAAAGTTCAAAAGTAGGTACATCAATAAATCGTGAGTTCTGATTTCCCAACTCAATTTTGTGGTTCAAAAATCCTAATACCATCTGGTCCTTAGTTTGTTGAGCTTGTATTTTTGGAATTCACTTGATGTGTTCACCTGGATGTTCTAGGAACTACTAAGATTAGTATTATTCATACAATACTGTGATTGGGCAGTATTAACTAAGTTACTATTAGTTTTCACGAGTCTAACAAGTTTAAGTTTTAGTGTTCAACAGGACTCAATAATTTGATTTGATTATTGTTATATTTGTCTTTGTATTATGTGACACATCTTCATATTTCGTGTGATCTAGGTCCCACAATTTCTTTTGGACCACATGTGGGGTAAGGGGGAGGCATGTAAAATAGTGTGTACTCAACCTAGACGTATCTCTGCGACTTCAGGTGCGTGCAGCTCATTGTGAAGTTTTCTGATTAATTCCATTTATTTTTTTGTTCATCACCTAAGTCTAAGCTGTACACAACTGATTTTTGTTTAGTTGCTGAGAGAATATCTGTTGAAAGAGGAGAAAATGTCGGAGACAATATTGGGTACAAGGTACTATTTCCTAAATTTTGGGTGTTATGATATGAACTTCCATATTTTCTTAATATTCATTCAAATGTTTGTTTGAATTATTAATGACAAATGGGTGGTTATAACCTAAAGTATTTTGTTTGCATGACATGAATGAAACTAAAACTGGAACTTCAAAAAACAAAATCAGAAAATCTTAGCTATTGAATTGTCGATTCTGCAGAATTTCCCACAACAAAGAAATATAAAAATTTTACATTCAGAAGCAATGCAAACATGTGGTATATGATCTGCTGTAAACTAGTGATATTTACTGATGTTTATTATAAATTTTATATCAGATTCGGCTGGAAAGTAAAGGTGGGAAGCACTCGTCAATTGTGTTCTGCACAAATGGGGTTCTTTTGAGATTGCTGGTCTCCCAAGGTGTTAGTAGGTTGAAGGAAGCATCTAATAAGCAAGCAAAGGATGATGTTTCTGCACTAACTCACATTATTGTGGTACCCATTCTTGTGTGCATATTTAGCAAATTCATTTCTGAAGTCTTGCTTAGGATCATTTCTCTCTTAGTTCCATTATCTTATAGAATAACATGTTTCATTTTGCATTCATTTTTCTAAAGTTACACATAATGGCCAAGCTTGCATCCTAGTTAGTATACTAGGATTTATTGAAAAAAAAAATATTTATTCCTTTTGAACTTTACTGGAAAAATTTAGACTTAATATTCAAATCCCTTTCCTCAAATTTACGAATATAATCCTACTTTATAGTATCTAAATTCATGAACCCATATATGAAGTGCTTCTCTACTACTGTTTTGATTCTCTTGGTTTGCACTTGCAATTATCTTGTAGGATGAAATTCATGAAAGGGATCGCTACTCTGATTTTATGTTGGCTATTATCAGGTACTTCACATATGATTTCAGAGGTTAAATTGTTACTTTCTTTGAGTAGATATCAATACTGATTATTTTTGTATTTGTGAAAATTAAAGTTGGGGCGTGCTAATAGTAAGCCGATCCATGATTCAAGGTTTTCGTTATTAATTTTTTAACACGTGTGTTAGTTTCTTTATAGTTTGTGTGGTATCAGTTAACAAAAAAAATGCTGGTGGGCACATCCGAGTGCATTAATGTTCCTCATATATTTGACATTTCTTGGATGATTTTTTTCCTGATTATTCTGAGTTACTTGCAGAGACATGCTCCCTTCGTATCCTCATCTTCGGCTGGTTAGTTCAAAGACTTATGCTTTATTTTGTCTCTGCATAATAAAATTAAGTTTTTAGGACATTATTTGTGATTTCATCTTACAATCTTAATTACCAGTTGATTGTGTTTCTTATAAACTATAATTTGTAATTGCACAGATATTAATGAGTGCTACTTTGGATGCTGATAGATTTTCTCAATATTTTGGTGGCTGCCCAGTCATTCAAGTCCCCGGGTTCACTTATCCTGTAAAACTCAAATATTGTTACTTTTTATTGGTGTGGTCGATTAAATTATTTTTTGTTTCTGCAGTTGGTTTACATTGTAATGCTCCTGCCTATTCTTAACTCAGGTCAAATCTTTCTACTTGGAGGATGTACTTTCCATCCTGAAACCTGCAGAGAGTAATCACCTTGATTCTGCTAGCTTAAGTACCCCAAATGAGGACCTTGAATTAACAGAGGAAGATAAGAGTACTTTAGATGAAGCTATTAATTTGGCTTGGTCAAACAATGAGTTTGATATGCTCCTAGAACTGGTTTCTTCAGAAGGATCCCCAAATGTTTACAACTACCAGCATACTTCGACTGGATTAACGCCATTAATGGTGCTTGCTGGAAAGGGTCGAGTAGGTGATGTTTGCATGCTGCTCTCTCTTGGTGCAGACTGCCAGCTAAAGGCCAAAGATGGAACAACAGCATTACAGTTGGCTGAACAAGAAAACCAGCCAGAAGTTGCTCAAATAATTAAAAAACACACGGAAAATGTGCTATCTGACTCCATGAAACAACTATTACTTGATAAATATCTAGCGACAGTTAATCCTGAACTTATTGACATTGTTCTTATAGAGCAGTTGCTAAGAAAGATATGCTTGGAGTCGGAAGGTGGAGCTATCCTTGTTTTTCTTCCAGGATGGGAAGATATAAATAAAACTCGGGAGAGATTGCTTGGTAACCCATTTTTTAGAGATACTTTCAAGTTTATTATAATACCTCTTCATTCTATGGTTCCCTCTGTGGAGCAAAAGAAGGTGTTTAAACGCCCGCCGCTGGGTTGTCGGAAAATTGTTCTTTCAACCAATATTGCGGAAACTGCCATCACCATTGATGATGTTGTCTATGTTATAGACAGTGGTCGAATGAAAGAAAAAAGTTATGATCCTTACAACAATGTATCAACTCTTCAATCTTCTTGGGTTTCAAAAGCAAGTGCAAAACAGAGAGAGGGACGCGCAGGCCGCTGTCAGCCAGGAGTCTGTTACCATCTTTATTCAAAACTTCGAGCCACTTCTTTGCCTGATTTCCAGGTCCCTGAAATTAAGAGAATTCCAATTGAGGAACTCTGTTTACAGGTAACTCTCTCTTTCCGTCTTCCTATACGTATATAACTTTTTCTCTCTATTTCTGGCTTTGAAAATGGGGGGATTTTTGGACAGAAAATGGTATATTCTACCTGTTCGAAGATACTGAGATGTTTGTGATGTAATCTTCTGTTCATTTTACTCTCATTGACCAGGTGAAGTTGCTTGATCCGAATTGCAAAATTGGAGATTTCTTGCAGAAGACATTAGACCCTCCAGTTTCTGAAACTATACGAAATGCAATTTTTGTCCTTCAGGATATTGGGGCTTTATCGCTTGATGAAAAAGTTACCGAACTTGGGGAGAAGCTAGGTTGTCTTTCTGTTCATCCATTGATGAGCAAGATGCTTTTCTTCGCCATAATGATGAACTGTCTAGACCCAGCTTTGACACTTGCATGTGCTTCCGACTATAGGGATCCATTCACCCTTCCTATATCACCAAGTGAAAAGAAGAGAGCTACCGCTGCTAAATTTGAGCTTGCTTCATTGTATGGTGGGCAGAGTGATCAGCTAGCAGTCATAGCAGCTTTTGAGTGCTGGAAGAATGCAAAGCAGAGGGGTCAAGAAACACGGTTTTGTTCTCAGTACTTCGTCTCCTCAGGGGTCATGAATATGCTGCTTGGTATGCGTAAGCAACTCCAGACAGAACTAATTAGGAATGGGTTTATTCCAGAAGATTTCTCAAGTTATAGTCAGAATGCACATACACCGGGTATAATTCATGCAGTCCTTGTGGCTGGTTTATATCCAATGGTGGCAAGATTGCGTCCACCTCATAAAAATGGAAGACGATTTGTAGAGACTGCAAGTGGTGCTAAAGTTAGATTGCACCCTCATTCTCTTAATTTCAAATTATCATTTAGAAAAACTGATGATTGTCCACTAATGATGTATGATGAGATAACCCGTGGGGATGGGGGTATGCATGTAAGGAATTGTAGTGTTGTTGGGCCACTCCCATTGTTACTGCTTGCGACGGAGATTGCTGTTGCTCCTGCTCCTGTTAATGAAGAAGAAGAAGAAGAAGATGATACGAGTGATGATGATGCTGAGGAAGATGAAAGCGATGAGGATTGCATGGAGATAAATAACAAGACAAGTGGACAACATGGGGAGAATGTTATGTCATCTCCTGATAATTCGGTTAAAGTTGTGGTGGACCGTTGGCTTTATTTTGGATCGACAGCTCTTGATGTTGCCCAAATCTACTGTTTGAGAGAGAGATTATCTGCCGCAATCTTATTTAAAGTAAGTACTTGCATTGTTCTTCTGTGCGGAAGCATAGGAATGCATGCTCAATGTGCTAGCTTTGCTTATCTTTACCGTGAAACTTTTCCCAAGTATGATTGATTGGTTAATATTTTACAGGTTACACATCCCCGGAAAGCTCTTCCTCGAGTTCTTGAGGTCTCTATGTGCGCCATAGCCTGCATTCTATCTTATGATGGGCTCTCTGGGATCTTATTGCCAGCAGAATCTGTGGAATCATTGACTTCGATGATACAAGCAACTGAGATTGATAAGTCGCAGCCAGTGAGAAATAGAGGTACAGGTCAGAATCCAAGTAACTTCCTTAGATCGCTGATGAGTCCCAATGCCTGGCAAAACTTGCCATCGTGTGATCACAGAAGTAGGACACCTGCACACAAGTCATCATGCCACATGACTCAGCGACCGCCATTTCGTGGCTCCCCCATAGTCGGGTCTGGTTCAGGTATGCATATACCACCGGGCCCTAGGGGAGAATCATTTAAGCGGCCACGTGGGAATGGTTCTAAATAATTATGGTAATTCGACAGTATTTATTGTATGTTGTAGACAGGAAGATCAAATAGGACTGCAGCAGCCTTAATGCTAGATATATAGCTCCACTGAGTAGTGATGTATATTTTGGTACTATGGACATGATCTCTACTCTACTACAATGCAAGGCTTTGATCTTTTTGCAAAATTTTTATTATGCAAAAATCGAAATGGGGAGATGGATATAACAAATTGATATTAGTAAAAACTATAGATAATTAAACTGTACTTGCTATAGCGGCAAGTAACTTTTGTAAATTACTATTGACATTCATCTTTATAACATTCAGATAAGAATCTTCTTATTTTTTTTCCATCTCATTGTTTCTCTTAGTGTTATCATCTAGTGATATGTGTAATGTTTGGCATACTTAAATAAATAAATAGTTAATATTGAGTTGTATGTTATGTCATTGGATAATATAGCATTACCAGAGATAATGAGAGCGAGCCAAAAAAAAATATAAAATGATGCTAAATCATATTATTCACCATGTGAAAGGAAAATAAGAAAAATGATCAATCATGTACACCAATACCGATTATAGCCATGAAAGGGCTTTCAGAAACAATTAAGTCCACTCTAGCCAACGCTATCGCTTCAGCTCTTAAAATCTCACTCATTGACTACAACGAGATCTTCAGAGGGGCACGGTGGGTGTACATGATGTTGGTGGTGTGCCGAAGCTGACGATAGGGTTCGAGTTCAAGAGCTTGTTTCTAATGTGACCGAGTTTGTCTGTTCTCATGGTTGTGGATCAATCAAGTTTTGACTTGTTTTAATTTTAAGGAAGAAAAAATAGTAAAAACCTCTGATGTTGGTGAAACTAAACATCTGACTTGGAAGGACGAAGTTGTTACAGACCTTTATCACAAGAGCTTAAAATACAAATAAAAGAATTAATCGGATGATTCTGATAGCGTATATGATCTAGAATCCATATATGCAGCGGAAATTTCTGTAGATCTATTGGCAGTTGCACTTAAGAGATCACCCTCTACTCCCTACTTCTTGATGGTGAAAAACTTACTCTCCCTGATTAAATTTCCTTTTAAGCCTTAATTTCTTAAAGTTTTAATCTCTCTCGGATATTGCTAACGGCAATAGCAACCTCTCTTTTTTATTTCTTATGGCAAATGTTTGCTGTTTGCTATATTTTATGAGAAGCATTAATGCTTCTTTTATAATGCAATTGCTTGGATTTGATGTAAGGGTTATCCTAATGCTTTACATCAAATCAAGGATTAATTAAACAAGAGAGATAATTATGCATAAGCTTATCTTTATGCTTATCATAATTATTACTAATGAGAGAGACATAAAGCTTAATAATTAAAGAAAACTTATTGAGTAAGCTATTATAGCGGAGTGAGGGTGAGACCTTAACTCACTAATTTATGGAGTGTAATGGGCTCACCCAGCCCATAACAATTCTGAAACCCGCTCTAATGTCCACACATCAAATAATATAGAGTACAACCCACTTTATTAGATCAGACAATTGAGCTTCACAGTTTCTATTACAAAACCAATTATCTTAGCACTTTATTAAAACCTATATCACAATTAATAAAAGCCCATAATTAATATTGGAATAAAATATTCTAACATTCTCCCACTTGGGCGATATCAATTGTGGATGTTTTAATGCTGAGAATATTTTATGGATCCAATATTGGTTCAGAAACAACTCTACTATACCATTCCGTCCAGTAAGATCATAGATATAGAATCATGGCGGTACCTACATTATAATGCAACATAGTTCATTTCATGGTCACGTATATCAAACAACCTTATCGACATGAACAAGATGTGATAGAGTAGTAAGATACAATATCACTCACTTTATGATCTAAAATTCATGTGCTATTTTCTCTTATCGGTCACCAATTTCTCTACTTTATGCAGCCCAGGCACGCATGAGAAATCAAGGCTTAAATAATAAGCATGTATGTCTTTTATTACTTTATTATCTCGAGATAAACTTTACGTGTCACAAGACATATCAACAAGGCTTTGTAACTTTATGTCTCAAACCAATGCTTATGATTGACACTCATCATAAGGCTTTACACAATGATATATCAAACAATAAACTTTAATATCTTCCAATGAAGATGTACCTTTATAGATAATCATTGTAAAATATACAAAATACATGTACAAATATACAAACAAAATAACATAGAGCAATGATGCCTCCTACTGACCTGGGGTATCAAAAGACTTTACCAAACCCATACAAGCAACATGTTTTACATAAATAATGGGTCGAAGACCTTTGGTCAAATGATCAACAATCATATCATCTGTACCGATATGCTCTACTATAATGTCACATTTCCTAACTAGCTCCTTAATTGTCAAGTATTTGACCTCCATATGCTTTGACCCAATGATATTTTTATTATTTTTCGTAAATAATAAAACTGAAAGATTATCACAATATAACCTTATAGGTCTAAAAATGGAGTCAACAACTGACATTTCTTTAATGAGATTTCGTAGCCAAACAGCATGTGACGCTGCACCAAAACATGCTACAAACTCAGCCTGCATTGTGGAAGAAGTTAATAATGTATGCTTGACACTTTTCCAAGATATAGTTCCATCTGCTAGCATAAACACATATAATGAGGTAGATTTACTATCATCTGAACAACCAGCAAAGTCAGAATCCGTATACCATACTAGTTCAAGATTCTCAACCTTTCTGTATGTCAACATGTAATCTTTAGTCCCCTTAAGATATCTAAAAACTCTATTGGTAGCAGTCCAATGTTCCTTTCCAGTATTAGATAAAAATCTTCCCAATACACCAACTGCAAATGCAATGTCAGGTCTAATGCATACCTGTGCATATATCAGGCTTCCTACTACACTAGCATACAACATTGCCTTCATGGACTCTCTCTCAAACTCATTCTCATGTGACTGTGCCAGGCTCAATTAATCACTTTTAGCAATTAGCACATCCCAAGATTTACAATCATGCATACTGAATCACTTCAGTATCCGATCAATGTATGCCTTCTGAGAGAGACCTAATACCTTTCGAGTTCTATCTATGTGGATTTCAATACCCAGAACAAAAGATGCTTCTTCAAGATCTTTCATATCAAAATGTCTAGACAATGACTGCTTTACCTCATGCAGCATTCTTAGATCATTACATATATGCAAAATATCATCTACATAAAGTATGAGAAATATAAATTTGCTCCCACTGATCTTTATGTATATGCATCTATCAACTTTACTTTCCACAAAGCCTAAAGAGGAGATTACATCATCAAACTTTAAGTACCACTGACGTGAGGCTTGTTTCAAACCATAAATAGATTTTTTAAGTCTACAAATAATATGGTCTTCACCATCTTTCCGAAATCCTTCAGGTTGTACCATACAGACCTCTTCGCTTAATTCTCCATTTAGGAATGCAGTTTTAACATCCATCTGATTTAGCTCTAAATCATAATAAGCTACTAGTGCGATGATTACTCTAAATGTATCTTTAGAAGATACAGGAGAAAAAATTTCAGTATAATCAATTCCTCCTCTCTGAGTAAATCCATTGGCAACTAATCTAGCCTTAAACCTCTCAATATTCCCGCACACCATTATATCCCATAGATTGCATTTCATCTCTCATTGTATTCCACCATAGATCAGATTGAGAACTAGAAACAACTTCTTTAAAAGTTGTTGGATCAACACAGTGGCTTATGTCATAATCAATCTCATTTAAATAAACTTCATAATCAGAGGGAACAGCAGACCACCTTTCCCTGTTTGACCTTCTTAATGGAACCTCTGCAGTTATATCCTGTAATGGTGGAACCTCGTTTACCTGTATGGGTTCCTCCTTCATAACTGGATTAGTCGCAGGTGTTGGTTCCAAGGTCTCGGACTGTATGGGTATAGGTATATGAAAAATTCTAGTATGTTGTCCTTGATTTGAGATTTTTGTATGATTATCATGTTAGGGTAAGCTTAGCGGAAGGCGCGACGGAAGGCGAGAATGATTTTTAAACATTTTAAAAATTTTCGAGCTAATTAATTAATATCAAATATTATTAATTCACTCAAAGTAGTTTAAATATATTATTTATTAATAATTAATAACATAATATATTTCGTTACACGACGAATTATTTTACGAAAATATTTTTCGACAAATACTACGCGTAACGGGAAAACGGTCAAATCGGTTGACCAACCGTCGAGCCGGGCCAACCCGGTCACTTGAGCAGTGTTCGGTCAGCCCTTGGGCTGCCCAAACAGTGCCCAATTCGCTGGTTTCACAGTCGTGACACAGCGAGCCCATTTCGACGTGAATTTCACAGTTTTCTCTCGTTTTCGTCCCGGAATAATTTCCGAAATTTATCCACTACCCAATACACATCCAAAATCATCCAAATAACATACTTTTCCATGAAAAATATTCTGTTTTAAGGGACCAAATCAGATCTGATTCCAGAATTTATTTTCTCCATTTTTATGCCAAAATTCAATTTATTCACAAATTAATCCAATTAATTTTACACCAAAATTTAATCACCACAATATAAAGCCTCAAGAACAATTCTATTCAATATTTGAGTAGAAATATCACTCTAGAATGGCAATTAAAATTTTGTGATTAATTCATTAATGAATCCTAATACACATGCTTAATAAAGAAACTATTAAGGTTAAACCAAGCAACCAACACCAAATTTTGCTACAAATACATATCCAAAATATATATTTAATTAAAACAGGCAATATACATATCCCATACATACTTCACATGCTTAAGAAAACAAAGCAAATAAATAGAAATTTGGAACTTAATATTACCTTAATATATTTTCTAATTTCTCAATTTCTTCTTGAAAACTTGTTTAAACCCTAACCTCTTTTTCTTTGTGGTTCTCAACACATAAGAAAGTGGTTAAAGCTTGTAAAATGAAACAAGTTTCATTTATATAGCCAAAACCCTCCTTGGCCGAAAATACCCAATTTTGTTTTGCCAGAAAATAATTTTTCATGGCCAAGATTTTGACACACTTTTGATCTTATCCAAAATTAATTATTATTTTTATTTTTTGTTAATTAATTCCATGTGTTCAAAACACATGGTTTAGCAAATCAAAATTTACCAAATATAAGAATATTCCAAGATATTCTTATCTTAAAATAAATAAATCAATTAACTTTTAATTTATTTATTTATCTAATTAACAAAAAGACAAAATACATACATGAAAAATTTTTCCAAGAATATTCTTCCATTTTATTATTATTAATAATTAATTAACAATTAATTAATTAATAATAATAAAATAAGTGTCAAAATCCAATTGATTAATACTGTGTATATAATCTAAATTATGTATCGTATATAAATACACATTATTTTATACGCATGTGTAAATTATGAATAATCCGAATTATCCATAATTAATTGCCCAAGTGCTCAACGAGTACACTTTATATTGTGGGACTTTCTAGGTTCAAGTTTATTTGCCAGGGAAATATTTTCATGTCCATAATTTGTCCACTCATAAATTACGACGACCACAGATAATCGAGTTGAACCATCCAAGTCGAAGTCATTGCATATATATAATCCATCTGTCATAGATTATCCGAATTGTTGTAGAGATATAGATTAAACGTCAAATCTCCGCTATGAACAATTCATGTATTGCGACATAATTATGATTCTTAAATAAATATTCGGAACTCGTTTCCGAATCATACCTCGGCCAAGAATTTCAAAGAATCACAAATTGAACATCTAAATCCCGTACACGGGACTAACAGATCCTCTTTGGATACATCACATGATATCGTGAGTATCAGTCCATACCCGACGAACAGACGGAGGTCTGATCTTAAAAGATCGTTGACGTGACTGTCATCAAAGTATAGAGGATATCTTACATATCCACAGTGGTATCACAAGTCAAATGAGCTAATATGTTAAAACTCGTAAAGATTCCTATTGACGTTTGTGTACCATCTATCAGGAATCTTCGAATTAGTCGTTCAGTATTTATCCAATAAATATCTACGTGTCTATATGAGTCTCCCAAGACTCACAGTTTACTGAGAAAAACCATTAGAACAATTCTAATATACGACACTCATCGGTCTCACAGGTTTACTAACCGACCAGATATGTAAACCTTGACTAAGAACAATTTTAAGAATGAATTGTATTATGACATTTCTCAGTAACAATTGCAGTGCTTTTGCAATTATGTCACAACTATTCATTACAAGGTCTTTTACGCCTTTACCATATAATAGAATATATTGATGAAAATTACTCAATTTTATTCATAATAAAATATAAATATACATCGTATTTACAATAAATACAATAAAATTTGACGCACCGAGCACCAACTCCAACATTTTCTCCCACTTACTCTAGTACCAAATTTGATGGTATCTAATACCCATTTCCTCTACATATCTATCATATAGTCTCGGAGTCAAGGCTTTTGTAAGCAGGTCTGCTATGTTGTCCTCTCCATATATCTTACATATGGCAATATCTCCTCGAGCGATGATCTCATGAATAACGTGGTACTTTCGTTCCACATGTTTCGATTTCTGATGCGCTCTCGGTTCTTTTACCTATGCAACGACACCAGTATTATTACAGAACAACAGGATCGAATCCTCGATGCTTGGGACAACTCCCAATTCAGTGATAAATTTTCTAATCCATACAACTTCCTTTGCAGCATCTAATGCCGCAATATATTCGGCCTCAGTGGTGAAATCAGTTGTTGATCCTTGTTTGGAACACTTCTAACTGACTGTAATATTATTAAGAGTAAATACAAAACCTGAGGTAGACTTTCTATCATCAGGATCTGACTGAAATTCAGAATCTGTATATCCTCTTATCTGTAGATCACATTTTCCATAAATTAGAAACTTATCCTTAGTACCTTTTAGATACTTTAGGATATGTTTAACGGCCATCCAATGGTCGTTACCTAGATTTGACTGATATCTGCTAGTAACGCTTATTGCATGACTAATATCAGGTCTCGTACATACCATGACATACATGATGTTTCCTAAGTATGATGCATAAGGCTGACCAGAAAATTATCATACTCCCACTAATCTTCTCATAAACACAAGGTTATTCTTCATTTTTGAGAAAACTAGATAATCTGATTACCTCATCAAAACGAAGATTCCAAC
>SKCR01017423.1:0-44244 GCA_019454045.1 Zanthoxylum bungeanum | reverse complement strand
AAAACTTTATTTCTAGAAAGCCTTTCTCTGGAACTTTTTTCCAAAAAACTGCAACTGAAAATTGTTTCTAAAAATTGGTCTCTGTCTCTAAAAACCTGACGTATGGAGGCGTTACGTATGAGAAAGTTATGGCCCAGATACCATGAGCTGTCCGGAGTGAAACATCGTACAATTTTGTTATCGGAACTTTGAGAAATATCGATTGTCCCTAAGGTCACTTCATGAGTATATGTGTGTTTAACATAACTTATATTATGAAAATTCGTCCCAGAATAAAACAGTATTCGAGATTACCGATCGACGAGATTACCGATCGTTACAACTTGTGAGAGAGGTTTTTTCAAAATCAATCATGTATTGAGAACTTGTAATGTATGTGTTCATGGATTAGCTAAATTCGCTATTAGCAATCCGAGCACCAGAATTTGGTTGAAGGATTTTCTCATATATGTATTTCCGTTTCTTTTTTAATGAATGGAAATCTACTTTAAAAAAAAACCAACGATATTGCCATAAGTAATTTCTCTCGCTTCGCTCGTAGCTCGAAATCTTCAAAACTTAAACGTAGGATTCAACTCAACTTAGTGAGTTATGGAAGTTTTGGATATGAGTCATAATCTCGAAGTAGGTTTACGAAGTCAAGCCTGATATGAATTATCTCGGGTCGGGGTATCCGTTTGTGGTAGGATTGGTTGTACTCTTCTAAAACTGTCGGAGTGGTGTCATAGTCGCTGGGACTCTCTGATCCCGAGCTGTGTATGGCTTTGTGTGGGGGTGGGGCCGTAGACAGGACCTCACGAGAAGTAAGGGAGGAAGACTCAAACTCAGACTCAGACCCAGACATTCTTATCAAGGCATAACCCGAGGCAGAAGGTCAGTTCATAATTTTGGGTAGTAAAGCACACTAAATCTATAGTTATTCCTCATCCCTACCGAAGTTGCTAACCGTAGAAAGCTCTAAACGCCCTAGTAATGGCAAAGCAGTAAGTTTTTCAAAACAAAACCAAAATCAAATACATACAGAACCCAAAAATATAAACCCTTCATTCCCAAAAAAAAACCCTAGAAAAAGCACATACGCACAAATTATTTGCATCTTCATGAGTAAACCTATCCCTTAAATTCCCATTATCATAGAAAACCCCAAAAATCTAGAACAAAAATGCAAACATTCGACATCCAACATTATCGAAATTAGAAACACGTATCAAAAGGGAAGTAATCGGAGATGAACTTACTTGGGAAGATCGAAGAGAGTGCTGAAGGGCTTGTGAAGAGGTTGACGGTTGGGAAGATTGTAGAGGGCAGAGAAGATAGAGAAGTTCGCTGATGTTCTTTGGAGAAGAGGAAGTGATAAAAGAGCGAAATGGTGTATTGTCGACCTTTAAATAGACAGATTGGGTTTACCATGACCGTTGGATCAAGGCTAGCAGCCCGGATCAGTTCCACGTGCGGTAGTGGGCTTCTCTGGTTGAATTTCAAGTAGGGGAATGAGATTGGAACGATCATTCAGTCGACATCCAATTATCCAATAACATTCAATTTTGGTGTGCAAGCTACGAGAGCACGACACGTGGCGTCTTGGGGGAGATGAAGTGGGTAAACCCTAGAGTGACGTGAATGACATTTAAAGAAGGCAATGATGGCAACACGGTCCCCAAAGGACGATTTAAGAGCCCGAGAGAAGCATTCGGTGACGTAACCATCACAAAGACAGAACCATTTGACCGTATGTAAGATCTCGACCCGAGGAGGGTGTAGTTTGCTTACTAGCAAGATCCAGACCCGAGGATTGGAGGGCAATCCACATCATTTTATTTTAGTTCCCAGTACCAACTCGCAGACTCATTAATACCGAGAACTAGAGGACAGATGTTGATGGTGATTTTTTTACCCGAGAAAAGCCAGAGTATGAAGAAGGGTATAAAATGGATTTCCACTTCCTAAACAATGGGCCCATGCCCAAGAGGTATAGGCATCTGGCCCGACAAGAAGAACAGAGTTAGTTTGCACTTGATAACCGATCCGAGGCAAAAAAATGTTCAGGGAAGATGTGTGGATGAATGTTCCAGCACCGACCTGAGGATGTAGGTTGGTCATTTCGGTTCGCAGTCGATCATCTCAACCTGCTGACCCGATGAGGTAGGTCAGGGAAATGGCATTATGTTCAGGTCTAGATGACGTAAACCCTAAATGGAATTTTGGGTTCCCCAAGTATTGATGAAAATATAAGTAGGCCAGCGGCTGTTGGGACGGAGCAGGGCTTTAAGTTTTTTACTGATGCACTATCACATGGGAATGGTTGGAATACTGGTTGGCATATGGGAATAAGCTTGTAACAATTACCAAGAATGGGTAATTTAATGAAGTTCAGATGGTAGGTTGTAGGGGTGTAAGGCGTCTGGGCTATAATTCGTAGGGTAATTGGGGAAAAGAGCCTAAGCAATAATGGCTTTCAACGTGGCTGACGTCATGAAGTTAGCGTAGCAGTGTATTTTGGCTTATTATATAAGGGGGTTGAGAGTTCATTGTATAGGGTTGAGCAATTTTATTCACAAGCACTTGTAATTTGTAATAGAGAGAAAAGAATCCCGAGTTAGAGAAACAAGAGAGGTCGGTCAGACCCGATCCAGTAATAAAAACTTTCTTTTCCCTTGTGCCCGTTGACGTAGGTTGGATCCATTCCACCGAACCGCGTTAAATCCTTTGTTTATTTCTGTGTATTCCATCTTTTGCCAAGTTTGCATTTGGTTCCCAACAAACGAAACAAATTCACAGTTGAGAGAAGTTTGTTCGAGGAGTGGTTTTCCTAGATTACCCTTGGAACGAAATACGCTGTCAACATGGTATATTATATATCATGGTTGTATCAACCATGTATGCATTAGCAAGAGGCACCACAAAAAAATCATCATGCTCATTGCATTCATTTCGCCTATAATCCTTGGAGAAGTAATAAAAAGAAAAATAAATTTCATATTCTATAAGGGGTCAGTCCTAACCACCTACATGTATTGATCACCCTCAATTAATGAATTAAACTAAGATAGTGTACTTTGGTGAAAATAGGCAATATACTTCATTAAACTCAACCATGTGTATATACATTAAATTCCGAACAACAATTGCATTGTATAATCTTATGACGTTGAGCACATGATAGACACCAGTTAATAGCATTTAACGTGGTGAAGATATAAAACAAATCAATAATGACCCATTTTTAAGGATTATGATTCAATCACTGATAGCCATACTATATATCAGCTGTTGAGCTAGCTACCGTATTATTATAATTAAGAAGCTGCTGACGTGGCCAAAGGTGATTGAGGCTGTTCCAAGTAGGGACTGCTTGTTTATGACTGCATCAGAGTTCGTTAAGGAATTAACTAACTTCTGTTGTAATTCACGTGACTTGATATTCAAGTATAAAGGCAAAAGGGAGCTGGTTTTGCAACAGTGAAGTTCATTGCGTTACTGAGAGTTCTTTGATTCTTTGTAAAGAGTTTCATTTATTCGGTTACTATAATCCTCCATTATTGGTTAATAAGAAAGCTTGAGAGTTTTCTGGCCGTGGACGTAGGCTTTGAACCATGTATTCATGTTGTTCTTGGCATAATAGCCACTGATCTTGTTACTTCTTTCTTGCTTAGTTACTTTCTTGTTTGTTCTTTACTGATACTGTGATATTGATTGGTATATTGGTGATTAGAAAAATGAATTAGTCACTTGGATTTACAACAAACTGATATCAGAGCCATAAACCACAAGAATCATGTCACATCTGAAATTGGCAATAGAGAAGCTTAATGGCAGCAATGACTTCAATCTTTGGACGTTAAAGGTGCGGGCATCATTGGTACATCAAGGTCTGGAGCCACTATTAATGAAAATGGAAAGATTAATAAACCTGAAAAGATGGTGATGAAGAGTTCCAAGCCACTTTTGATAAGGCTCGCAATACTATTTGTTGACGACAGTTTTCGTTCCGAGGGTAATTTGAGAAATCGACCCTTGAACAAACCTCCTCCAAGCAGTTAATTTGTTTGGTTAATAGGGAGCCAAAACAAAATTTGGCAAGCAAACAAAATATCACAGAGATTTATGTAATTCGGCAGAGAGTGGCTCCAACCTATGTCCATGGGACAAAAGGATGGCGCTTATATTAATACTTGAGGTCAAGACTGACCTGTAATACAAGTGATGTGATGAGCTAGTAAAGAGCGTAAAACACCATGGGTCTTAACTAGCCCGCTATAAATCCCAATAGTGGTCATGTACCGACCAGCTTTCTCTCTCTATCCCTAATTTAGAAGCTCTTATTTTTTACAAGTAATGAAATGCCAAAATTGCTAACCCTTGAATATGTGGCTTCAACTCATTTATATAGGCTCCCAAATCCACGGTTCCATCAACCCATGATACCAGCTCTTGTCACCGTATCATCATCGCCCCATGCTCTTTTTCCCCAACCACTCAACAAAAAGTTACTCTCACATCTTACTCAACTACCCCCTGTTAGCAGAAACCCATCATTCCAGTCTTTTGGCCACTGCTGCACGCTTTATTGATGTGACACCCTAAAGTTCAACCACTCCAATTCTTCTCCGTTTGGCTGAGTCTCTGCCCAAGGAGAACCGTTGACTTACTCCTGTCACATCGGCCTTCTAGAAGCTCAAACTACCAAGTAGAGCATACGTCACATGCTAGTTCAAAATATTGTGATCCCAGCTCCGTTTCTCGGGTCGGGATGTCAAGGAAAATGGTGCTCGGTCAAGTCATCCATTCTTCAATTAGGTCGGGTTACTAAGCATGAACCACCTCGGGTCGGCTACCACAAATAATCAAATGCTACAAGAAGTCACTTCCTCTTCAGGTCGAGTAGGTATCCCAACTTTTCCCTATCAGCCGGTTCTTCCCTCGAGAAAACTTCTCATTTCAAGTGTCTCGAGCCCCTCTATCTGTCCTTAGCCTCCCTAAGCCATCGTCCTTCTCCATCCTCTTATGAACAAGTGAAAAAACCCGTTCCACCATTCCTCGGTCTTTAAACTTCCTCAGGGTGAAAAAACCACCATCAATATATGTCTCATAGTTTTCGGTATCAACGAGTTAGTAGTTGATGCCAGGAACTTCAAAAAAGATGGTGGTACAGACCGATCCTATGTCTTCGAGTTGTAGCTTGTAAACACTCTCATAGTCATACCCCACGGGTCAAGATACTACACAATTGCCAAAGATTCCCTTTTGTAATGATTTCTTTTCTTTCACCGCTAACTAAAGATTCATCCTTGGTTTTCTAAATCATTCCTAGAAAGACGCGAAGGCATAATGGTCTTCCTTAAATGCCTATCACATCCATCAGATCTTCTTTTTTCTTCGTCTCTTCTAGATGTCAAGTGTCGGGCATCCGTGGTATACCCACCAAAATATAAGACAGTGTGATCCACCGAGCTCGTGGCTTCAATCTGAGACTTTCATTTGAATTCAACGGCCAAGATCTCCCTCATACGTTGTTGGGGCAGTTGTGGAATCCCTAGGGTCGGATCGATATCCCACGTAGCGAAAGTGGATCTAAACCAAGGATATCAGAGATAGGTGTATTTTAAAATATTTTAATGAAAACTACATTTCGATATGAGTCCGTAGGAAAAAACAAAGACCAAATCGAAGTCCGAAAACTCCGGAATGAAGAAAATGAAGTCTTAGTGTTCGTCAGCCCTGGGAGTCGCGACGCGCTGGATGGGAGTCGAGACGCTCCAAAGTACGAGAGCAACTCCGAGAGCTGAACGTCTCAGCCTCGTAATGCGAAAGGATGGGAGTCAAGACGCTTCTAGGTCTGATGCTCAGTGTCACGATGATGGAGGGTCAGAGTCGAGAAGCTCACATGGGCAGTGAGCAATTTCAACCTTTAAATCAATCCTAAACACTTCCAATTTTCTCTTATCATTTCAATACACCTTTAAATAATTTTAACATCAAAACCAACCACAACACATGTTATACAACTAACATACATGTATTCTAAATATATATATGCATTTATTTGAATCAAAACACAAACTAATTTAGAATCCCACAATGAAATGACTCATGAACAATTCTAGGTCATCCAAAGGTCTCAAGTGATTCTAGAATGGTAGCCTTGTCTCTAATCTATTATCTAGAGTTCCAAACTCTAAACTTATGTCTACGCCTAACATAAATATTTTGACCCAATTACAAATATATTGTGTTTATACTTCCAAAGCATCATAACACAATTAATTAGCCTAATTTCAACATTATGTATATAATATATAATTCAACACTATGTCTTATGACCGGCGTAAACACACACGTATAACGTAAGCGCACGTATCGTTCAAGTTGTATAAAAATATCGATCCCACGAGGACTTAATTCCTACTGTTGTTATTAATTATTGAATCTATTTATTTACCGGTATCTAATTATATGGAGAAGGGAATTGATTGCTTTTGATTGGTTGAATGTGGATTTAAAAAATAAAATAAAAACAGACTCAAAAGAAAATACTAAGGAAAATAAAAGAAAAGACTCAAAGATCTAGGGTTGTGACTCCACACAATATTATTATAAAGATGAATTGATTGTCTTATTTATGTGTAATAAATCAGATTGCTAACCTGGAACACGAAAATATGCAAAAGCCTCTGTCGATGATCAGACGCAAATACCCAGTATAACCCAATTGAATCATATGTCTATGTCAACCAAATTACCTGGATTCATTAAGACCAAGTTCCAATTATAGCTACCCCCACCAGACATGTATATGTCTATCCTGTAAGGAAATCTATTAAAGGGTTATCTATCCTCAAGGAAGATCGTGGGCTATTGAATCTAAGGCTGAAACTTAAAATCCCTATATTTAGTTCATTTTAAGTTTACCACATCAATCTTATTGGTGATCAGACAACAAGAAGCATTAAGCTTAAGACTCAATAAACAAACTAAAGAATAATCCATAAAAAGAAAATCAATTATTAAGTGTGGATATTGTGTTTCATCACTTCCCTAGAGTAAAAATAAAATGCTGGGGTTAGAGGATCCACATTTAATATTTCTTATCTAGGAATCTCACTTATTATAAAATATAAATTATTTTCTGTTATGCTTTCTCAGGAATTAATAATGTTAAACATTTAAAACCAGCCATATAGGCGGTAATCCATTTAGTCCAATTACACCAGCCATATAGGCGGTAATTATCTGTCACATAAAGACCAGCCATATAGGCGGTAAAGTAATTTATATTTAGACCGACCATATAGGCGGTAATAAAGTCTAACATTAATTAATCCGGTTAAATTATAATTTATAAATTATAGTTAAGTGAGATTTACCTAGATAATTATATTAAAGGTTTCACCTTTTACCCCAGCGGAAATTTAACTACAAAACATAAAAGAAAAGAAAAGAAGAAGCTGTAATAAAAACTAAAAATAAAAATACATAATTTTATTATTACAAAACTAGATGCTTCCTATGAAATCAGGGAAAAAATCCCAAGGAAAGCACACCAAATGAAGTGAAGATGAGCTGAATTTATAGGCAGTTTCGGCTTCTGACGTCGCGACGCGTAGGGTCTTGGCGTCACGACGTTGGCACGCGGTTTTGGTCCACGCGGGTTGACCACGCGTGTTCTGTCGGCAGAATCTGGTGATGACATGTGTCATGCGGTGAATGTGGTGCAATGAGAAGACGACACGTGGCACATGGTGATTGGTTGAGCTTTCGGTCCAATGAAAAGTTGACACGTGGCACGCGCTTAGGATCGGTCAAATGAGAGGTCGACATGTAGCAACATGTGATTTGTCCAATATTCGGTCCAATAAGAGATTGACACGTGGCACGCGCTTGCTTTGGTCCAATGAGATTTCGACACGTGGCACGACGCACGTTAGCAAGGTCGGCGCACGTTAGCAAGTCAAATTTCTCAGATTCTGACATGTGTCCCTCTGCGCACGTTAGCATGGCTGACGCACTTTAGGCGTCGCGACGCTGAAGGGCTTGGCGTCGTGATGCCGAAAATTACGAAAATGCCCATTTGTTATTTTTTCTCTATTTTGGCCCCAAATTGCTTCCAATGCTTTACCAACTTTATTTATCTGCAAAACAACACAAAACACATCAAAATGTTCACAAAACCCGAGAAACTATACAAAATATTAAGTTAAATGAGTGGGAAATAGTGATACAAATACCACTCATCACACCCCCAAACCTAACATTTTGCTAGTCCTCGAGCAAAACACAAAATAAAATAACATAAACAAATTTAAACTATGCCACTTTCGTAGGGATCACGATTGCATTTAGCTTATGCAACAAGCCTTTAAACCCATAGGTGTCCCTAGTGGACGGGTTGTAGTCTCGTGAGGGTTTACAGCAATGATACCCACAAACATTTTACAAAAGTAAAAAGAAAGTAAAACTAATGCACACAAAAGCAAAAAGACAAGCGAAAAGAGAATAAAGAAGTTAGTAACTAATCAGGTGAAACTTCTACTCCAAGTTACTAGCTGTTTTGTTTCTTTCTAGATTATCGAATAAGTAAATTCTCCGATTATTTTTACCATTCTCCATATACACAGCCAAAAAAATATTAAACAACTCATTTTTACCCACAACAGTCACAAGTGCAGTTGATAAGAGAGTAATATTTTTGTCCTAAAGTTTTATCAGAATTCACACCTTTTTGCAGCAATGGAATAATTTTTCGGATTTTTCTGATTTTTTTCTTTGATTTTTCTCTATTTTTATTTATATACAATATCTTCCGTCTATGTAGCAAGTGTTGAGTCGGTGGCTCCCAAACTAGTTGGCTTTAGGGCACCAGGTGTTAAGACACCCCTACAGACTTAATTACTCAGACTTAAGATATATATTTACAGCATCTTTGATCCATGTAGCGAGCTTTGGGCCAGTGACTCCCAAACCAGTTGGTTTTAGGGCACTAGGTGTTAAAACACCTTTACAGACTTAATAACTCAGATCTCAGATTTTTTTTTTTTTTTTTTTACTCCATTGCTTTTTTGAGATGCTTCCTCCAATTAAACTAGAGCATTGAATATTACAAACTTTTCAATTTTCGCTCATGTCTGTATGTTACTATGCATATTGATAATACCTACCAACTGAGCATATGAAGATCCATTTTAGTCAGTGTTAAGGAGAATTTACAAATGAAATAATTTAAAATGAAATAAACAAAAATTAACTTATTTCAAAAATGGTTTGAGATACGTCTCAGGAGTGAAAACTCCTTACTCAGCTATCTCGTACCAATTTCACATTTTTAGTCAAAATAAAAACACAAAAATGCAAAATATTTTTGTAATTTTTGAAAAAAATTCAATTTTTTTGTATTTTTCGAAAAAATTTTGGACTAAAAACAACACACAAACTAAAAACAAGGTACTGATCAACTAATTCCCTCCCCCAAACCTAAATGAGACATTGTCCCCAATATCTTAAACAGTGGAAGAAGAGTTTAGAAGATAATACCTGGTTAGCTGAAATTTTTCAGGAAAAATTACCGAGTAAGATCTATATCCAATTTACGCTTCTTACCACGATCGCTATTTGACCATTTTTTTTAGTAAAAATTTCGGCAGAATCTCCTCTAAAAACCCAAAATTTCCCCAAAATTCACCATAAAACTATCACCACACAACAACCTTCGCCCCCATAATCTACGAATTCAATCAATTTCAACACTTCCAAAGTCCAATCAATCGAATCCAACACTCCCAATACCACACAAATTACCAAATTAATTTCTTCAAATTTTAATGTTAATAATTCAAAAATTTGGACATTTGTTTCCTCGGTTTTGGGCTTGGCTGTTGGGGCTCTCGGTCAGATCTCGGTGGTGGGTGTTTGGTCACTAGTCCCGGCTTCTGGTTATGTGTTGGTCTCTTGATGGGCTCGGCTGTGGCTCGGAGATTGGGTGGCTCACGACAGATCGTGGTTGGCTTGGTAGTAGCGCGGCTTGATCAGCAAAGCTCGGTCACGTGTAGTCTCGACAAGGATCGGCGGTTAGGGATCTCGGCTGTGACTTGGCGAGGGCTCTCGGCTTCGGCTTGGGTGGTGATGGATGGTGGTTATGGTCGATGATGATGGCTCAGTTTTGGCTTGTTCTTGGCTCGGTTAGTGGTTTCGGCAAGGGTGGCTCAGCTTCTGGTGCGCTTCGGCAGTAGGTGTTTCAGTGATGGGTTTTGGGTGTCTCGATCGTGGGATTGGAGGCTCGGCAGTGGCTGGATCTCGGTGATGTTGGTGCGGCTCGTGCGTGGTTTCTCTTTGATCGTGAATCTTGGCCGAAGGTTGGAAGCTCGGTCATGGGTCTCGGTTTGATGGTGGCTCACGGCAGTGGCTCGGGGATGGGTCGGTTTGACTGTGATGGGTCTCGGTTTCTGGTAGATTGGCTCGACTTGACTCAGTTAGTCGTGGGTTGAGAGAAAATGGTGAGATCTGAATGAGGGAAATAATATCTGTCTAGGCTGCTGCTTGTTTTTAGGCCTGTAATTGATTCAGCGCCGCGATGCTGAAATTGGCCTTGCGTCGTGACGCTAGGTAAATTTTTTTTTTTTTGGCAAAACCATGTCTTTGGACGGATAAATCCACTAGGCGCGTCTCAAGAGCTGACTCTTTGCTCGACCGCCTCTACTGGATCAACTTTATATCTTCGTGATTTTGTCAAATTTTTATTTTGTGAAAATCCCGCTTGCACTGGCTTGCTTTGTCCTGAAAAATTCCGTTTTTAATTTTTCCTGCAAAACTAACACATAAAATTAAAAAGTTCACACAAAATATGAAAACAAATTACAACAAATTGCATGGGTTGCCTCCCTGCTAGCGCTAAATTTTTCGTCTTCAGCCAGACGTGACTGAAATCCATCTGTCAAGGCGGTTTCAGTGTCGTTTTGGATGTCCGATTAAAGACAATCCCATGAGCGTTGCTTTTGAAAGGTCTCTTCCAACAGTAAAGGGGCAAAAAGACTTTTGTTTTATTTCGTGCTCGTGCCACCTTCTTAACCTTTGTTGCTGCAGTGGTTCCTGAAAAGAAAGAAAGAAAATCAGGAGGTCTCGTATGGTGCTTGACTTGGAATGGAAGTTCCATTCTGTCAAACTTCTGGTTGATATCTTTAAATTGTACTCCCTAAAACAGTGATGTTTCGTCTAAATGCTCTGGATCTTCAATAAGTTCAGACATTTGCTCCTCCATTTGCTCTGTTTCTTGCTCCACCTTTTCTTCACAGATGAATTTTAAAATTTCCTCGTTCAGTTCTTCATCTGTCATCTGTGAAAACCATGCTCCATAAGTGTCAACTGAGGATGTAAAGATGTTTCTGACATTAGGTCTTCATCCTCTGATACGACTGGAATGGATGTTTCAGGTAGATCTTCATCAAACATCATGGTAAAGCATGCTCCAAGATCTTCATTTTGAGGATTGAAAGTTTGATCCTCCGTTGTTGGTGCAGTTGGTACAAATAGATCAGCTTCATCCTAGTCAGAATCTGAATAATAAAAGTCAAATAGAGACTTCGCTGATTTGGGCTCCTGAACTGATACCTCTGGTTGTTGATACTGCTCAGCCTCCTTCTCTGTTAAGGTGTCATTGTGGATCTCTGGGTACTCGATGACTTTGTCAGTTTCATCTGATAATTCTTCTTGAGGTAATTGTCTCGTTTGATCTGTCAGTCTCTGAATGAATTCTGATTGTCTCTGAATACTTTCATATTGATTCTGGCATGTTTCAAGCATTGTATCCAACTTTTCATCTTGTTCTTGAACAAATCTTTGAGCATGTCAATCATCTGATCTTCTTCTGATTGTTCTGATTGTTGATGGAAATCGAAAGTAGATGGTGGATAAGATGGAAAATGTGATGGTTCTTCGTACCATGAAGGATTTTGATAGCTCTCCCACCCTGGATTGTAGTTGTACTCGCAATGATTTCTCGGGTGGTTACCATTACATATGTCACATCTCCACATTGCGTTCTGTTGAGCAAATGTAGTATTGCTTGGTTCTGGCATCCAGTGATAGTTGTTGGGCTGTACAACAGGCCTCAGAAAACCGGACTGTTGCTCCCAGATTTGGGGTGTATCTTCTTGTAAGGCTCGTAATCTCTCAATCTCTCAGTAGTGTTCCATTTTTCAACCACCTGAAATAAAAGAAATAAATAAAAATTACAGATAAAAATAAAGTAAATTATATACAAGTAAATTAGATAGCTTCAAAATTAATAACTCAAGAAAAATAAGTCCCCGGAAACGGCGCCAAAAACTTGACCGGCGTAAACACACACATATAACGCAAGCACACGTATCGTTCAAGTAGTATAAAAATATCGATCCCACGAGGACTTAATTCCTACTGTTGTTATTAATTATTGAATCTATTTATTTACCGGTATCTAATTATAGGGAGAAGGGAATTGATTGCTTTTGATTGGTTGAATGTGGATTTAAAAAATAAAATAAAAACAGACTCAAAAGAAAATACTAAGGAAAATAAAAGAGAAGACTTAAAGATCTAGGGTCGTGACTCCACACAATATTATTATAAAGATGAATTGATTCTCTTATTTATGTGTAATAAATCAGATTGCTAACCTGGAACACGAAAATATGCAAAAGCCTCTGTCGATGGTCAGACGCAAATACCCAGTATAACCCAATTGAACCATATGTCTATGTCAACCAAATTACCTGGATTCATTAAGACCAAGTTCCAATTATGGCTACCCCCGCCCGACAGGTATATGTCTATCCTGTAAGAAATCTATTAAAGGGTTATCTATCCTCAAGGAAGATCGTAGGCTATTGAATCTAAGGCTGAAACTTAAAATCCCTATGTCTAGTTCATTTTAAGTTTACCACATCAATCTTATTGGTGATCAGACAACAAGAAGCATTAAGCTTAAGACTCAATAAACAAACTAAAGAATTACCCATAAAAAGAAAATCAATTATTAAGTGTGGATATTGTGTTTCATCACTTCCCTAGAGTCAAAATAAAATGCTGGGGTTAGAGGATCCACATTTAATATTTCTTATCTAGGAATCTCACTTATTATAAAATATAAATTATTTTCTGTTCTGCTTTCTCAGGAATTAATGATGTTAAACATTTAAAACTAGTCATATAGGCGGTAATCCATTTAGTCCAATTACACCAGCCATATAGGCGGTAATTATCTGTCACATAAAGACCAGCCATATAGGCGGTAAAGTAATTTATATTTAGACCGACCATATAGGCGGTAATAAAGTCTGACATTAATTAATCCGGTTAAATTATAATTTATAAATTATAGTTAAGTGAGATTTACCTAGAAAATTATATTAAAGGTTTCACCTTTTACCCCAGCGGAAATTTAACTACAAAACATAAAAGAAAAGAAAAGAAGAAGCTGTAATAAAAACTAAAAATAAAAATACATAATTTTATTATTACAAAACTAGATGCTTCCTATGAAATCAGGGAAAAAATCCCAAGGAAAGCACACCAAATGAAGTGAAGAGGAGCTGAATTTATAGGCAGTTTCGGCTTCTGACGTCGCGACGCGTAGGGTATTGGCGTCGCGACGCCAGCACGCGGTTTTGGTCCACGCGGGTTGACCACGCGTGTTCTGTCGGTAGAATCTGGTGATGACATGTGTCATGCGGTGAAGGTGGTGTAATGAGAAGATGACACGTGGCACACGGTGATTGGTTGAGTTTCGGTCCAATGAAAAGTTAACACGTGGCACGCGCTTAGGATCGGTCAAATGAGAGGTCGACACGTGGCAACATGTGATTTGTCCAATATTCGGTCCAATTAGAGATTGACACGTGGCACGCGCTTGCTTTGGTCCAATGAGATTTCAACATGTGGCAGCCGGCACATTTTAGCAGATCTTCTATGATGATGACACGTGGGACGACGCACGTTAGCAAGGTCGCCGCACGTTAGCAAGTCCAATTTCTCAGATTCTGACACGTGTCCCTCTGCACACGTTAGCATGGCCGGCGCACTTTAGGCGTCGCGACGCTGAAGGGCTTGGCGTCGTGACGCCGAAAATTATGAAAATGACCCTTTGTCATTTTTTTTCTATTTTGGCCTCAAATTGCTTTCAATGCTTTCCTAACTTTATTTATCTGCAAAACAACACAAAACACATCAAAATGTTCACAAAACCCGAGAAACTATACAAAATATTAGGTTAAATGAGTGGGAAATCATGATATAAATACCACTCATCATCGTACTAATGAAAAGTATAGCTTTTGGAGAAGATCAAACTTATCTAGCATGGTTGATTCAAATATCCAATCTACTTCTCCTTGTTGAAATGTTTGAAGAACTTCCAAGATTAGCAAGCTTGACTCCAAGATCCAATCTTGATTCCAATGCTAGTAAGCTTCACCCCAAGATCCAATCTTGATTTCTCATAGATGAAATGTTGTAGAGACCTCACAAAGCTTCTCTAAACATTTCTCTAACTTAGGCTAATTTCTCCAAGAATTGCTTGTACTTAGCTTTCTCAAGCTTTTGTTTGCTTAATTAAAACCTTCCTAAAGCTTGCTATTTATAGAAAAACTTAGGCAATTTTTAATTAATAAAAGTTGTAATCAACCTTTATGTGGGCTTAATCCAATTTGTCCAAATATGTATAATTAGGTGTGACTGATCTCCATTGTCTACCACTTTGATTTAATCCAATTAAATCAAGATAAGGATTAGGAAATGGATTAGTTAAATATTTGCCACTTTGACTTAATCCAATTAAATCAAGCTAAAACCACATATTATTACATACTTATAATTACCATAATATCCTCAATTAATCCAATTAGGTCAAAGTAAATAATCAATGTTATCCAATAACACTTGATTATCTTGGCTGATAATTATAATATCGAATATTATCTTTTATCCAAATTAATCGGCTACCCAAGTGCTCAATGGGTACACTTCATATTGGGACTATGTAAGTTCAGACACGTTCGTCATATAAGCCTAGCTAATATGTACTCGATTCAGCCACCTCCGAATTCGCGAAGAACACGAACAAGCTTTCTGAACTATAAGAGTCGAGGTCATCATATATGTTTAATAATCCATGCATCGTAGGCTATCCACGTTGTGCTTAGGAAATATAGAATAGACCGTCAAGTTTCTGAGGCACAAATCTCACGTCGACATGTCCACGATTCTTCATAACTAAAACAATCCACCCTAGGTGATCGACTTTTTCCAAATTTTTAAGAATCGTTACTTTACTCAGATGGATACTTAAACCCCTTATGGTACACATACGGGCTGACATATCCTATCTTGCTTCGTACTTGATCACTGAGTGCATCGATCCATACCCAATGAATATCTAGAGGCCAGACCATGAAAGGTTTATGACATACATGACATCAAAGTGTGGAGGATCTCACAAAAAAATCAATGTCATCCTATAGCCAAAGGATTACAGATGCTACTATACTCGAAGAGATTCTTATTGACGGTGGTATGTATCCAACTATTAGGAATCACCTTTGAGTCATTCAATATTCGCTCCATCGAATACCCACATGTCTATACGAGCTTCCCTTGCTCATAGTTCATCGAGTTAAACCATTGGAACTCCAATTTTAATATACGATATGTGTTAGTCTTCTAGGTTATAGGAATTCGATCGTATTCCAAAGAACAGCGACTAGTAATATATATACTTTAAGAATAATTTACAATAGTAATACTTATCTCAATGTCGAACCACCTAGTATCGAGTATTACTACAAGACTATTCTAAAGTCGATGTCATACTTAGTATATCTATACATCAATCTAATACGCATAATGGCAATACTATTAATAAGGTATGGAATTAAAATATAGTTATTAATTAATAAATAATAAAATATAATTCGGATTGGCACTCCAAGCACCAACTCCAACATACGTGTCATAAATCCTTTATATTTGCTTCAATCCGACAGTCAAAATCAGCCTGAGTTGCCTATTTAAAGGTCGTTATTCTTCAATTTTTTCTTTTAGCACTCCATCTTCTTCAAAGCAAATGTTCTAGACCTCCGACCAATCTTCTGCAACTCAGTTCTCCTCACTAACTTCAAGAACCTTTCACCACCAACCTTTAGCACAACAAATAAGTTCTCATTTGACCCTGTCATTTTTTCTTTCATTTATGTTGGTGTATATGATGATGATATGCTTGTGTGTTATTTTCTAGGATTTTTGGGAGTAAATGGTGATTGGGGGGGTTTATTTAGTGCATATATGTTTCTGGTTTTTGTGTGTATGTTTGGGTGCTTTTCTGGGTTTGTGTTTGGGAATAGAAAGCATGAGTTTCTAAGATTTTTGATGTGTTTTCCCCCGATTGTATTCTGTGAATTTACTGTTTTTCCATTGTTATGGTGCTTAGAGTGTTGGACAATTATGACCAATAGCATCACTATTTGTACAGAACATGGTGTTGTTGTACAAATTAACTATGTGACAAAGGAAAATGCTCTTTTATCATTTGTAATTGGATTAACGGGATATATAAATGATAAAAGTCCATGTGATTAGTACCAGATTAATAAGATATGAGACAATATTAATCCACGTAAGGTTTAATCATTAAATATCCATAGTCGTAGTATTATCGAGACTGGACATCGATAATGCGGAATAGACTAGTATTTCACTTGTGCGTGTTATGGAAACGTAACGACATAGTTCTCATATATTTGGGTATTGGATACTCATGCAAGTGTAATAAGAGGTTATGTTTATCGATGGTACGGAAACAGCTTCGCTTTGGATAGACCCATCGGAATCCCATTGGTAGTATGACTATGTGTTTATGGGAATCCGAATCAGGGTAGGTGTATTTGATCTTAACCTGAGACTTGCATCGCTAATACTTGCGACAATCAGTATACTTTGGTTTTGGTCGTCCGGGGCTTTAACAGGTTCTGCGTACGCTTCTTCTGGGTATACTGAGAATCGTAGTGTATTGGGTGTGATGTCAAGATGGAAGTATCACTTCAGTCATAAGGAGATGATGATCATGTAGGATACGGAACTAGTACTCTTAAGTATTGTAGTCATCGGGATAATATGACTAGGTCATGATTATCCGATTATAGAGACTAGTTACCAGAGATCTGATATATACTTCGTACGGGGCAGACATAATTCCAGCCCTAGGCCTAGCATGTGGCATCCGATACTGGATCGTAATACGCAATACTATGTATAATACGCCTGACAAAGATTATATATTCCTTAACAGAATATTTCTGGAGAATTGGGTAGGCTCGGTGCTTTGCTAGAAGCCAACCATGTCCTGTAAATCGGTAAGAACGTGATACCGGGTACGCACGAATTCGGATAGTCCGATGAACGGATTTACTGCCAATATATCAAGGGATCTCATGGGTCACTTCCCGAAGATTCACCGATGACGTTTGACTCGAACAGAATTAATCTGGGATTAATTATGAGAGAGAGAAAATTAATCTAGGATTAATTGCGGAAAGAATTTATCTAGGATAAAATTCAAATAGTAGAGAGAGAACGATTAATTTGGAATTAATCGATTAAATAATATATTCGATATATTAAATGAAATTATATTTCAACGCGGAATTAAAATTGGATTTTAATTCGGGCGAACGAATTACTTTAGAATTAATTCGCGAGCGACTTTCGTAATAATTTTGTGAGGCATTATTATTTAATTAAATTTGATTTAATTAAGTCGCGACGGAAAATTCGTTAATTCGGAATTAACGAACCCGAGCCTGAAATGTGTTTAGCGGGCCCACTTGAATTTTGAATTTAAAGTGGGGCCCACAAGTCACATCACTAGTCAACTACTTACTTTATGGTGATGGAAGTTGTTAGTTGGTGTTAGCTTGTTTTTTACACTTTCATTATTTTATTTTTCACTTGTGAAAGACCTTTACTAACTTTGGAAGTTTGGTAATTGATTTGTTGATTTTTGGAAAATCAAAAACACATCTCACACTTCTCTTTTCTAGCTTTTGGGCGTGAATCACCATCACTCTTCTTCTCCTCTCCAAAGCAGAGAGTTGCTTCTCTTGATTTGGAAATTTTGTAGCAAAATTTTCCTAAGCTAGCACTTAAAATGAGTCTACAAAGGTGATAGGGAAACTATCCTCTTGAGTTTGGAATTCAAAGATCAAGCTTGGAGCTCAATATACATACAAATGAGAGCTTGGAGCACTTGACAAAGGTTGCAAATTTTTGTTATCTACACATCCACCATTGCCGATCAAAGTGAGTATATTTTCCCAACTTACTTTGTTAATTAACACAAGTTTTATGCTTAATGAATCCTTGGCATGTTCTAAGAGAACCCAACAATGGTATCAGAGCCAAATTAAGCATGAAATGAATTAGGGTTCATAAACTTGAATTTGGGTATTTTTGCTTGGAGCATGATTTCGTCAAATTGAGTGTTTGGTTATGTTTGGATTATGATAACTTAGAGTTATGCATGATTAATTTGGATAAAAATTGATTAGATAATTTTTCCCTAATTTGATGAGCATGACCGAATGTAGAACCCTAGAAGCTCATGGTGATTTTTTGATTTTTTAGACCATTGGATGTGTTTAAAATGGATGAATATATTGATTTGTGATTTAATTAGATTGAAATCAAAATCGCATATAAAATGCCCAAAATGCCGTGAGATAAAGAAGCATGTTATGAGTTGATTTTGCTTCAATTGTGTTGGACATGAATTGAAAATGATAAAGCATGATTAATTAATTAAATTGGTGTTTTGGAAATGTTAATTTAAGTAATTAATTATGGCTATACACTTTAATTAAAAAAAATTGTGATATTTGGAATATTGGAATTTAATTAATTAGGCTTCAATTTGGAATTGGGCTATTGATGTTATATTTGGGCCTTATGGGCTTGGTTGGGCCAAGTTGGTTTAGGACAATTGGATTGGATCCAAATTGGGCCTAAAATCATTCCGTAAAGTCCAAATATAATAAATGCGCATTTAAATATTTAATTGGGCCTAATGGGCCGAAATCAATTTTATGGCAAATATGGTGATTCCTTTATTGGGCCTTGCCATTTGGGTTTGACCCATATTGGCCAAAGCCCATGCCTTATGAATTAATTAAAAGCCCATTGGACTTTAATTAAATTGACATTGGATGTTAATTGGGCATTTGGGACCCATTAAGATTAGATTTAGAATCTAAGTCGTAAAGGCATATTAATAAAGTGTAATTATTTAATTTAGAATTAAATAAGAATTAGTATTGAATACAAATTAAATCGGATTTAAAATTGTAGTTCGATATAATTTAAGAATACGCACTTTGAGTACTTATTCTTAAACGAGTTGGACTCGCGCAAATCAAATCGTTGTATGAACATTGGATGATCACTTAATTGGATTAGATTGATTGAATAAAATGCTTTGTGTGAATACATGGATGTATTGTATGAATAATGTATATCAGATGGATATTAGAAGGGTGAGGGCAATTTTGGAAATTATTGAAATAAATTTAGAATTTATTAAATTGGACCTGCATGTCCAGCCTTTATCTCTTGACTCTTTGTATTTATCTTCTCACTAATTCCCCTCAATGTAAATGAGGTTTCTTTAGAAGTATTATGTAATTGGGTAGAAGTATGAATGGTGCTAGCGGGAGAGAGGAAATTGAGAGATTTGTTCTAGGAACAATTTATTGTATATCCATCCGCATATCATTATTAATTTTATCGCGCCTTATTATGCTTTTAGAATGCATGCATAAGGGTGTATGATGAGACCTAATTAAAGATAATAAATTGGTTGCCAATTTACTCGAAAAACCCTCATTTTATATTAAGCGTTTTTCCTTCCATTGGTGATTCTCTCTCAAGATCCAAGATTGGCATTGGTTTGTTGGCCAAAGTCAAGACCTTTGTCCATCGCGGATGTGTTTGAATCACGAAAGCTTTGTTCCATATCGTACGCCTTGGGCAAGTTGTGATTTGTTGGCCAAAGTCAAGGCCACTTCTTGTTCATCGGCCTCGATTACGAAGGTTTCCCACTGTCAATAGGTCACGCTTAACTGGTTTCATTAAGCTTGTTGAGCCAAAGCCAAGGCTTAGTTGATTCAGAGGAAAAAGGTTAGGGAACATATCAGATATATTGGCATATATTGGATATATGTTTCGGACTTGGAGGTTCACCTACTGGATCTACGAATTGGATGGGATCCAATTGATCTTAGAGATCTACCTAGTTAAGTTTCACACAACTTGTTGGCCAAAGTCAAGGTTGTGTGTTATTTAACGGGATCCTAACCCACTAGGAAACTAGGTTTCCCGAGTACTCCACAGAGGGTTAGAGGCTCGCCGAAAAATAGTGGGAGGCAAGTATTAAATTTACAATTTCGTTTAGATACTTGCCAATACGCGCTAATTTCATTTTTCGTCATTAAAAATTTATATATATTAGTTGGACTAATATTCAATTGTTGTTTTAATTAAACAGTTGGACTGTATTCAAACTACTTCATTTATAGTTGATTATATAATTGGATTATAGTAATCAATCAATTTGAATTTAATCGATCATTTATAGTTTGTTATATAGTTAGACTATAGTAATCATTACATTAGATTGTACCCGAAATCGTTGATTGGATAGTTGGACTATAGCAATCAAGATGACTTGAAAGATTAGCGTCAAATGACATAATCCTAGGTGAAAAATGTCTTTTACGGCTTTAATTTTCATATTGGGAAATGAATCTCAGGATAGTCCTGCGAGTCGAGAAGTTAATCTATTTGATAGAGTGGTCTCTCGGGCCTAAGCCCGGAGTTGAGCAAATAGTAGAGCATGAGCTTTGAAAAACTCATCGTGATGAAAACTTTAGTGCTCAATCCTTTATGCTTGCCCCAAAGACTCCTTAATTTCTTCGTCAGAACTAAGGATTAGATCCTTATAGTATGATATTTAAATTGAAGGATCTTCATAGATCTATTCTTAGATCTTAGAAGTACTGATTGCAAGAGAAAACTCTTGGAGAGTTAATGGCTATGCTCAAGGAGACACATCCAGAGCTTGCAAAAGGGCAAGAAGCGCAATGCGCATCTTACTTCGACATCCCAGAAGGCCAAGGCTTGGCCGAAGGCTTCTGGGGGTGTGAAAATAAGGGCAAAGGCAAAATCATCACAGTCTTCTGGGAAGACAAATGACATATCCCAAGATGTCTGCCTAAATTGTGGCAAACGGGGTCACTGGAAGCGTGAATGCCGTATGGACAAGGCAGACATGAAGGAAGTGAAGACGGGCAAGGCTCCGACTTCAGATTTGTTTGTTATAAACATGTCCACTACTAGATTTAAAATTGGATTTTGATACTGAATGTGGAAAATACATAAATATGTACTGATGTGCGGAATCTGCTGATAAGCAAGAGACTGGCTTCAGTTGAGATCGACCTATGAGTCGAAAAATGGACATGAGTCATTGTTTTGGCCGTAGAAACCTAAGTTTTGGAACTGTCATTTGGGCATGTACTTAAATTAGGAAATTGTTTTAATGTACCTAGTTTGACTAGAAACATTATCTCTATATCTAGTTTAACCCGTTGCGGGTATACCTTTATGTTCCAGAACACTAGGTGTTTTTTTTTATAAAGATGATATTGAGATAAGCACATTAGATGTGAATAACAGCATTTTTATTTCGAATATAAATGAATCTCAAACATATAACATGACAAACAAAAGGCTCAAATTGAATAAATTTGTTGAGACTTAAAAGTGGCATTGTTGTCTGGGACACATTAACAAGACTCGTATATCCACACTTTTAAAGAGTTGATACTATGATGGATTTGATTCTAATTCAAATGATGTCTACGAATCTGGTATATTAGGCAAAGTGCCTAAAACACCTTTTACTTGGTAAAAGTGCAAGTGCCACTGATCTGTTAGCCTCATTCATAGTGACGTAAGTGGGCCCATGTCTAGCTAGGCTAGAGGTGGATATAAATAATTCGTAACCTTTACGGATGTGGCATCGCGTTACGGTTATGTGTATCTTATGAAACACAAGTCAGGAAATTTTGAGTAATTCAAAGAGTTTCGACACGAAGTAGAAAAACAGACTAGTAAAAGTATTAAAACATTATGGTTGGACCGTAGTGGAAAGTACTTAAGCAATAAGTTTCTTGATTATCTGAAAGAGTATAGTATTCTTTCACAGTGGACTCCTCCCGGGACACCTCAATTTGAAGGTGTGTCCGAACAGAGAAACCGAACTTTGTTAGATATGGTAAGGTTAATGATGAGTCGCTCTGAGCTACCAATTTCCTTCATTGGATATGCATTAAACAGTGCAATACTTATTTTGAATAAGGTTCCATGTAAATATGTTAGACAGACTTCATATAAGATATGAACAGGAAAGAAATCGGGTTTCTCATTCCTGAAGATTTGGGAATGCTGGGCATACGCTAAATGTTTGGATGGTACCAAACTAGAACCCAAATCGGATAAGTGCCTATTTGTAGGTTGTCCTAGGGAAACCAAAGTATAATACTTATACAACTCACAAAAGAACAATGTAATTATTTTTCTCCATGCGGTTTTCCTAAGAGGAATTCCTACATGCAGTGGTAAGTGGGAGGAAAGTAAAACTCGATGAAAATCAGAGTAATACTGTTCCAAGCACTGAGTCCTCACGGAACACCAACAGTTCATCAGGGATGAAACTGTACCAATAATCTTCGAATACACAAGAACCGCGTAGGTCGGACAGAGTCAGAAAACAACCTTGGAGGTATGGGTTACTGATCTCACCTCATGTAGATATCAATCTTATTGAGGAAGACGAACCGACTACGTATGATGAAGTGATACAAGGTATCGACTACATTTAAGGCAAAGTACCATGAAGTCCGAAATGGATTCCATGTATACTAACTAAGTTTGGACACTGGTTGATGTACCAGAAGGCATTGTGCCTATTGATACTAAATGAATCTTCAAAGAAGACATACATGAAATATGGCAACATACTAATGTACACATCTAGGCTTGTACAGAAAGGGTATCATCAACGACATAGTGTCGACTACGACGAAATTTTTTCATATGTTGCCATGATTAAATCCATTTGGATAATGCTTGCAAATGCTGCATGTTTCATTTCTGAAATATGGCACATAGACGTCAAAATCGCTTTCCTTAACGGAAACCTTTTGGAGGATGTAAAGAACATCCTGGCGGTTTTGTAGTGCCAAAACATGCAAATAAGTTTTGCAAGTTAAATCGATCCATTTATGGATTGAAGCAAGCATTGCGTTCTTGGAACTAACGTTTTGATAAGATCATAATGGTATATGGTTTCATTCAAAATGGTAAAGATTCTTGTGTATATAAGAAGGTTAGTGGGAGCACACTGACAGTGAATGTCCAATATAATGATGATTTATTATTTCTTGGAAATGATATTCCCATAATACAATCGGTGAAAGCTTGGCTTTCATTAAAATTCTCCATGGAATACCTGGGAGAAGCATGCTTTATTCTAGGAATAAAGATCTACTGGGATAGATCTAGAAAGCTGCTGACAACCCTCCCAGAGCTCGTACGTTTTTGAAATGTATGTGACCTGATGTCTCATATGTTTTGAGCATATGTAGACGTTATAAGGCCAATCCAAGTGATGGTCACTGGATTGATGTAAAGAACATCATTGAGTATCTTGGATGAACTGAGGATGCTTTCTGATAATATGGGGAAATGAGAACTTGAGGTGACTGGGCTCACCACTGCAAGTTTCCAAACCGACAAAGACAATTGTAAGTCGCAATAAGGGTACATATTTAGTTTGAATAACGGAACAGTGAGCTGGAAATCTTCCAAGCAAGATACTGTTTCCGAATAAATAACAAAAGCGGAACATTGCTGCAGCTGAGGCAGCAAAAGAAGCATTTAGGATCTATATAATCCTAATTGGATTAGGTATAGTTCTGTTAGCAGCTGAGCTGGGCTACATCACAGGCTAAGGAACCGCGGATCTCATCAACGTGTTGGAGTTCTACGGTCCCGAGGATCGAATAATAAGCATAAAACATGTGCGAATACAATCAAAGGAAGTTACGGAATACTCACAATGATCGGTTGAGCGATGCGGTGGACAACAAAATTTCATTTTCTGGCTCCTCCAAGTCACGGCAGTGGCTGATTTGGTCTCCACCATTTTCGGCTTTGGGTGAGCTCCATCAAGCTCCAAGCTTTGTTAAATGATCCCAAGCTCACGGGTGGTTTTCCCTATCACCTTCGCAAGACTCCGATGTGTGCTAGCACTTGTGATTTTGCAACAAAATCATCACTCTTGCTTCTCTATTAGCTCTCGGCAGAAACCAGTGAAGAACAGCCCAAATGGACGTGAGAGGGAAGAGAAAAATGAGAGAGATGTGTGTTGGTTTTCCAAAAATGTGTATTAGTTATTTGTTTTCAAAAAACAAATAAACATATACAATTTTCTTTTTCCAAAAAAGTCAAGCCATTAAGCCTCCAACCACTCACATCACTTCCCATCAATCAATGAATATTGACTGGTGTCAATCACTCAAAGTGAAAGACATCTATCCCTTGATTGACGAATGGTGTGACGCTAGATGCGACTAGCGATTTGATGCTTGATGTGACTTGCGTGCCGCACTCGAATTCGAAATGCGAATGCGCTCGCAAACACTCCCGGGCTCGGGTTCGCTAATTCCAAATTAACGAATTTTCCGTTGCGACGTAATTAAATGATTATGCCTAGCGAAATCACTATTCACGTCGCTAACGAATTAATTCTAAATTAACTGGTTCGCCCGAATTAAAATCTAATTTCAATTCTGCTTCGAAATCCAATTTCGTATAATATATCGAATATATTATTTTATCGATTAATTCCAAATTAAACATTTTCTCTCTTTATTGATATTTTATCCCAGATAAAATATCTCTATAATTAATCCCAGATTAATTTTCTCTCTCATCTAATTAATCCCAGATTAATAAAGTGCGAGTCATACGTCATCGGTGAATCTTTGGGAAGCGACCCATGAGATCCCCGGATATGTTGGCAGTAAATTCGGTCGTCGGACTATCCGAACACGTAAGTACCTCGTACTACGTTTGTACCGATTTACAAGACAAGGTTGGCTTCTAGCAAAGTGCCATGCCTACCCAATTCTCCAGAAATATCCTTATAGGAATATAATGATCTATATCAAGCGTAGTATACGTAGTATTGCGTATTTCGATCCAGTATCGGATGTCACATGCTAGGCCTGGGGCTGGAATTGTGTCTGCCCCGTACGAAGCACATATCGGATCTCTGGTAACTAGTCTCTATAATCGGATATACATGACCTAGTCATAATAACCCGATAGTTGCAGCATATAAGAGAACCAGTCCCTTATCCTACGTGACCATCATCTCCACTATGACTGGAGTGATACTTCCGTCTTGACATCACACCCAACACACTACGATTCTCAATATACCCAGCAGAGGCGTACACAGAACCTGTTAAAGCCCTGGACGACAAAAACCAAAGTATATTGATTGTCGCAAGTATTAGCGGTGCAAGTCTCAGGTTAAGACCAAATACACCTACCCTGATTTCGGACTTCCATAGACACATAGTCATACTACCAATGGAATTCTGAGGGGGGTCTATCCAGAGCGAAGCTATTTCCTGTACCATCGGTACACACAACATCCTATTACACTTGCATGAGTATCCTATACCCAAATATATGAGAAATATGTCAGTATTCCCTCATAACGCGCACAAGTGTAATACTAGTCTTTTACGCATTATCGATGTCCAATCTCGATAATACTCTGACTAGGGATATTTAATGATTTATCCTTCGTGGATTGATACTGTCTCATATCTTCTAAATCCAGGAACAAATCACAGGGACCTCCTAGCATTTATACATCATGGTGATCTAATCACAAATGATAAGAGAGCAATCTCTTTCGTCACATAGTTAATTTGAACAACAACACCATGATTTGTACAAATAATGACGCTACGGGTCATAACTGTCCAACACAACGATCCAAGTATATACTTCAAATATTTCATCTGATTTGTCGGATCATACATCATGGCGATGTGATAATCGAATAAAACTCATCAGATGATAACATTGCAAATCCGCTGACGAAAGCTGTTTCTCAACAGAAGTTTGAGCGACCCGTACATAGTTCAGGTGTAGGACACTTGAGTGATTAGCTATAGGCCAAGTGGGAGATTGTTGGACAATTATGACCCATAGCATCACTATTTGTACATAAAATGGTGTTGTTGTACAAATTAACTATGTGACAAAGGAAATTGCTCTTTTATCATTTGTCATTGGATTAACGGGATATATAAATGATAAAAGTCCATGTGATTAATAAGATATGAGACAATATTAATCCACGTAAGGTTTAATCATTAAATATCTCTAGTCGTAGTATTATCAAGACTGGACATCGATAATTCGGAATAGACTAGTATTACACTTGGCGTGTATGGAAGCGTTATAGGAGTTTTTAGGGGCAGAATCCGGTAACGCAGCGGAAGCGGCGGAAGATCGTATCTTCCGATTTCAAAACTTTTTCTCGGATTAATTAAATAAACATATTTATTTAATTATCCAATAATCAAATTATGAAATAAAATTCAAATGAATCATATTCAAGTGAACTTACCGAAATGCCCTTACATTGGTATTTTGTCCATTTTAGTCCGAAATTGATCTAATCAATTTTGAATGATTCTAAATCATTTCTAAGATGAACTTAGCATGTTCAAAACATCAAAACACCAAAAGCAACCAAATCCCCAAATTTATCCATTTGGCCGAATGCCTCCCAAAGTGGCATTTGTGCACTTTGTCATTTCATGCTTCAAAACACATCAAGATGTAATCCAATCAACATGAAATTTATATGCATCATATACACATCCAAATACACAACATATATGAAAACCCACAAATTTGGAATTGGTCATGAACCCTAATTTTTCAATTTCTTCAAATTGACAAATTAGACCAAATTGGTTAAATCAATTACTTTAATCATGTTTCTTCCATCCAATCAAAGTCTCAACACAATGAAACAACTCAAGATAAAATCTAGGTCATCTAAGAGTGGGTCAACAACTCTAGATTAGCAACATGGTTTCCAAAACCTTAAAAGAATACTTATAACTACACTAGTCAAAGCATTCCTCCATTATACATGCTCTACACTTTTACCAAACTTTTATCCATCAAAAACACAAAGAATAAAGAATAGAAAAAAATCAAGAACATCACAAGATGTTGCCCACAACAAGAGGAACAAATTACTCTCTAATGGAAGGTTGGAAATACTTACTATTTTCCAAGCTTTTCTTGATTTTTTCTTTCTTTTCTCTCTAGCATCCTTTGCTTACTTTAATGGAGTTTTCTTTAAAGTGTATTAGGTTATCAAATGAAATTGAAATGAAAACAATTTATACTTAGGACAAAAAATGCCCTTGGCCGAAATTGTGTATACATATATACCAAAATTTCATTTCAATTTCATTTAACTTTACATTAGTCAACTTGCACAAATATCTTAATAACACTTTATTAGATATTTAATTAAGTCAACAAATGCAACTAAGAATAATATAACTCTTATATTTAAGTGTATGGCCGAAATTAGCAAGAAATAAAGGAAAAAGATATTTTCATTTTTCAAACAATTTTGAACAAATATCTTAAGAAGTCAAAATCAATTTGACAACCTTTTCCTTTAATGTAAAGTCAAACATTAACTTATAATCATTTCCTAACTTTATCATTGGTGATATATTTATATTTTAATTATATTAATCATTTAACAATTAAATAATTAAATAATTAATTAAATACAAATATATCAAATATGTATTATATTTACTTTAATATCTCAAATATATATATTGATGATATATGTCAAATACCTTTATTTGACTATTTATTAATGTGTATTTAATAATATCATATATTAAATACAAATACACATTAATTAGGAAATGACGGTTCGGCCCGTTCGCATGTATTTTTCGTTTAACGATTAAACGATTTATAAATAATCATCATTATTCATAAATGTTGCTCTAGTGCTCTACGAGTATGTTTCATTATTGAGACTCTCTAGATTCAGGTATATTTGTCACGAAATCCAATTTCGTGTCCATAATCTATCCACCCGTAGATTATGACGATCACAGATAAACTAGCTGAATCATACAGGTCGAGGTCATTGCATACGTATAATCTCTCCGTCACAGGTATCCAGATAATCCCAGAGATATAGATGTAAACGTCAAATCTCTATAGGTATTATCTCGTCGACGTATCTATTAGCAATCTCTAAATAACACTCGGAACTTACTTCCGATGTTTACTGTGGCCACAGATTTAACAGAATTCTAAATACATATGGACTACCTATGCTCTGTACACAGAACTGACGGATCCTATCTTGACACACACAGGATATCCTGAGGATCGATCCACACCCAACGAACAGGCGGAGGTCTGATCTAAATAGATCGGTGACGTGACTGCCATCTAAGTGTGGAGGATGTCTCATACATCCACAGTGGTGTCTCAAGTCGAATGACCACTATGCTACTCAACCCGAGAAGATTCTTATTGACGTTGGCGTACCATCCATTAAGAATCTTCGGTGAGCCGTTCAGTGTTTATCCACTATAAACACCTACACGTCTATACGAGTCTCCATAGACTCATGGTTCATTGGGATAAACCATCGGACCAAGTCTCGATATACGACATGTACTGGTCTCAACGGATTTGACTAACCGACCCGTGTTAGCAAATCTTGACCAGGAACTATGTTTGATAATATTCATATAGCAGTGACACTTCCCAATGTCAATTACAAACTAACTTTGTAACTGTGTACTGCATTATATATTATCGGGCCTTTGTCTAATATATACATATCACTAAACCACATTTAGTTTCAATCTAATCGTAATCAGATCGAATACGTATATAAGAACAAGAGGTGCAACCATAAATAAGTAATATTATGGAATAAGGGGATGTTCGTATTCATGAATCAGTCATAAATACGGTCCGGATTGGCGCTCTGAGCACTAACCCCAACAATTTCTCCCACTTGCTCTAGTGCCAATCCACGGTATCTTATACACGTCTTAATGTGCATCGTATGCACATGGTTCTCAAAAGCTCACCCAGTACTTAAGAGGTAGGCAACAAAAACAAGTCCACTATGACATATTGAGTTTGTCAAACAAACTCCATCGTTTCCCATAGTCAGCATCATTCATATTTTGTAGAATCTAGATTATACATTAATATGTCTCTAATGCTACATCAGTATTGTGCTACAGTTACTGAGTTATCCAAGTATTTAAGGATCAAATCCAAAATACTATGAAGACAACCGCAAGCACAATAACAATTCAAAAAACTTCTAATTTAAAAGGTCACTATGCAACTTCATAAGTCAATACTTCAAAAGTTGCATTTGATTCCACTAAATAGTAGAATCCTTCGTGACACTCCCACTGCATCTTTTGTGACTCTTTATAACGTAGACTGTCTAACGTCATAATTAGTCTCAAAACTAATATGACCCTAATGGTTGCAGACTGTATTCTCCATGAATTAGAAACTCGTTCTTAATATCTCAAAGATCATAAAGAACGTGTTTCAAGATCCATCATATGGTCTATAAGATGTCAAAAAAACTCGTAACAATTACGATTAAATCGACATCGATAATCGCATATAATAAAGTATTCACTATGTCATCATCAAATGATACATAATATTGTTTAGACATTCTAATCAATATCTCTTTCGAAAAAGGAATCATCCTTTACGAAAGATGAATACTATGTATTAGACATACAATAATTGTCGAACAGTTATACTAACTGTCATACAGATAGCCTTGTTATGTCCTTCATTAGATCATATCTAATGTACGACTAATAGGGGTATCTCACAAGTCTCCAAGTTTCATATCATATATAAAACTTTATATCAAATATAACAGAGACTACTCCCACTGCTTTCACGGAGTAAAGAAGACTTAGGTAAATCTTTTACCTTACAAACATCTCATTATTACAATAATAATGATAATGTCGTCAGGATATATAACACTAGAAAGTAATTTGTATGCTCCCACTAACCCTTTTATCACATATGTATTCTATATACTTTGACAAGATCAGACAATCTGACGATATCAAAAATAGAGAACACATATTTCTGGAAGACTTATCCGAGTCTACAATAGGCTCTGTAAGCTAACACACTAAACTGCGATCTCAGTAGAACACAAACTCTAGGGCCATTTCAGAATGAACTCTTCAAATAAGGAAATCACAACTGATCTCTTATCTGAATAAGTCATCCAAAAACGCCACTTTGCATTCTTTAGCTAAAATATACAGTTTATTATCAACATTAACCAATATATCTTTAATTGTTCATTTAGTGTGACTAGAGATAAGTTTTCTCAGAATCTACAATAGATTGCTGAGTATAACTTTTCTCACTGTCATACTGTAAAGGTCAAACCTTTAATAAGCTCACAATGCTTTCGCTGCGCAAACAATTAGCACATTTCATGAACTAATTCATAATGGAAGCTTAATCAAGTTCAAAACTTGATCGTAGTAAGCTATGAAAAATCTTGGATCTATGGTTCAATGGTGAACTTCCAGAATCGATATCAAATATCGCTTCCATTATAAGTTATAGGATAATTTTTTCTTCAGTAAGAAAACAACGGAACCATTAAGTATCAAATACTCGTGAATGATTCCGTTATCCTATTAACTTGTACGTAAGATGTATAAGGGTCGTTTCATCATTTATAATTACATAGTTCCATTTATAATTATCATTCTCACATTTGACTTCAATAAGTCAAGTCTTTTCTACAATAGTTAACATCTGATGTTACACACCAAGTAATAAAATGATTTTATTGCTTAGAATCGTATGAAAGATATTCTATTAAATAGAATACAATATTCTATTAAACAGAATAAACGATAACTTTTACTTATACCTCCGAGGTGTAAGTAATTTCCATTATATAACTATTATATAAAAGAAAGATTGAAATCTCAAACTTTTCAAGATTCAAATTTTCTACCTATACATATCATATATGGCAACTGTAGAAAATAATGGAACATTAATTAAAGAGATGAATTAATGTTACTGGAGTATAACCCCAAGAGTATTGAAACTAATTCGGTAACATTCAATATCAAACGAACCAAATCATATAAGATCCGATTTCTCCCACTACTTAATTCCATCAAGATGGAATCATGGAAGAATAATATTGAATATGGATCATATTCACTAAATAACCTTAGAACTAATTGCTTTAAATTCATACGTTTGATCGTATCAAAGATCTTTGAACAGTTCAAAGACATGTTATGAATTTTGAGGATAGAATTCTCTAAAACCTTTAGATTGAATATATTTGAACAAGTCAAAAAATTTCAATCTACGTTTCATCAGAACGGATTGAAAGTACTTAATACTTTCAAGACTTTCAATATGTGTTCCTTCAGAAACACATAACTAAGTTATGACAATTCATCAACTAAGTTACGAAGTATAGAAAACTACCTTAAGCAATTATTATTCATTAAAACTACATACATCCAATGTATCAGTTAATAAATCTGGTGGTCCAATGACAATCATTGATTAAACGAGATCTTAATCACTTTCCTGAATACAATATTCATTAAATGGATAAGGCTGTGGTGTGATCTAGTATCAAACCATCCTTCACCATACGGAATAAGCATCCAATGCTTAAGTGATTAAACCCATAAAGCACCGTTCTAAATTATTTACTTTACCGAATAATTTTTTCTTAATGTTTATCTCTACGTAATGACACTACTAGTTATTATAAAAATGTAACAATTGTTTATAAAGACAAGTGACTATCCAATAGTCGCAAGTTCCAATATCAAATATCAAAACAATCGTTAACCAATATTTTCAAATAACTAGACGGGAGATCTGGATCCAATACCTATAGTTGTGTATTGTGAAAATCGATATTTTCTATACACAAATAGACGCATCTCATTTCTTTAGCTTTACTAGTTGCATTCAACTATTCACAACAATTGTAATAACTGATTAGCAAAGATCAACAATTCAAGCATAAAAAACGAGTATGAACACAACAAAGAGGTGCGGAATATACTCACATTGAATTTCGTTTTGATGAAATGAAGAACAAGACCATTTTTCGCACTGCCATGTTGCTCGGTTTTGGTCCTGTGACTCTGTGGACGCACGGTTGGGGCTGTTTTGCTTCTTGTTCATTCGGCCATTGAAGGACTCCATGGAAGCTCAAAGCTTCAAGCTTCCATGCTCAAAGAATCACTTCCCTATCACCTATGTATCACTCATGGTGTGCTAGCACTAAGTCTTCTAATTTGCTTCTCAAAATTCGGTGAAACCAGAAAAATCAAGAAGAAAATCGGCTTGAAGCCGTGAAGAGAGGGAGAAAAATGAGAGGGAAAAGAGAAACCGTATCTTGCATGTTGGAGAGAGAGAGTGATAAGTTAGAAAATAAAAATGTAAAAAGGTTTATATAATTTCCAAAATAATTTAATAAACCATTTACTTTTTTTTCTATTTAAAATTAAAGCAAAAGCTTTCAATCAATTTATCACCCATCATTTCAACTTTTTACTTTAAGTCACATCACATCACTTTAATAAAGTGACATGTTGTCAAGTCACATCACTCAAAGTGACAATTGATTTGACGCATGATGTGACAAACGATTTGACGCTTGATGTGACTCGCGTGCCGCGCTCGAATTCGAAATGCGAATGCGCTCGCAATCACTCTCGGGCTCGGGTTCGCTAATTCCAAATTAACGAATTTTCCGTCGCGTCGTAATTAAATGATTACGCCTAGCGAATTCACTATTCACGTCGCTAACGAATTAATTCTAAATTAATTCGTTCGCCCGAATTAAAATCTAATTTTAATTCCGCGTCAAAATCCAATTTCGATTAATATATCGAATATATTAATTTATCGATTAATTCCAAATTAATCGTTCTCTCTCTTTAATTAATATTTTATCCCAGATAAAATATCTCCGCAAATAATCCCAGATTAATTTTCTCTCTCATCGAATTAATCCCAGATTAATTCTATCTCTCTCTTCTAATTAATCCCAGATTAATCAAAGTGCGAGTCATACGTCATCGGTGAATCTTCAGGAAGCGACCCATGAGATCTCCGGATATGTTGGCAGTAAATACGATCGTCGGACTGTCCGAACACGTAAGTACCTCGTACTACGTTTATATCGATTTACAAGACAAGGTTGGCTTCTAGCAAAGCGCCATGCCTACCCAATTCTCCAGAAATATTCTTACAGGAATATATAGATCTGTATCAAGCGTAGTATACCGTAGTATTGTGTATATTGGCCCAGTATCGGATAGTCACGTGCTAGGGCTGGGGCTGGATAAGTGTCTGCCCCGTCCGAAGCACATGTCGGATGTCTGGTAACATAGTCTCTATAATCGGATATACATGACCTGGTCACAATATCCCGATTGGTTGCGCAACACTCAAGAGCACTAGTACCGTATCCTGCGTGACATCATCTCCAATATGACTGAAGTGACACTTCCGTCTTGACATCACACCCAATACTCTACGACTCTCTGATAAACCCAGAAGTGGTGTACACAGAACCGGTTAAAGCCCCCTACCACCAAGACCAAAGTTTATCGATTATCGTAAGTATTAGCGATGCAAGTCTCAGGTTAAGACTATACACACCTACCTTGATTTCGGCCTCCCATAGACACATAGTCATAATACCAATGGGATTCCGAGGGGTCTATCCAGAGCGAAGCTGTTTCCCGTACCATCGGTGAAACACGACCTCCTATCGCACTTGCATAAGTATCCAATACTTATATATATGAGAACTATGCCGTTGTGCCCTCACAACGCACACAAGTGCAATACTAGCCTATTCCGCATTATCGATGTCCAGTCTCGATAATACTACGGCTAGGGATATTTAATGATTAATCCTTCGTGGACTGATACTGTCTCATATCATCTCAATCCAGGAACTAATCATAGGGACCTCTCTTCATTTATATATCTATGGTGATCTAATCACAAATGATGAGAGTGCAATTTCCTTATTACATAGTTAATTTGCTACAACAACACAATGATCTGTGCAAATAGTGACGCTATGGGTCATATTATCCAACAATCTCCCACTTGGCACATAGCCAGTCACTCGAGTGTCTAACACCCGAACTATGTACAATTCGCTCAAATTGCTGAGGAAAGGTTTTCGTCAGCGGATTTGCTTAATTATCGTCTGACGCGATTTACACGATCATCACATCGCCACGATGTATGATCCGAACGAATCAGATGATATAGAAGTATATATCTGGATCGTCGATGAGACCTTTAATTCTTTAGCCTGTGCTGACGCCTAGCTCAGCTGCTAACAGAACTATATCTAATCTAATTAGATTTATTTCGATCCAAATGGCTTCTATTGCTGCCTCAGCTGCAGCAATAATCCGCATTTGTTGTTTATTCGGCAACAGTTATCTTGCTCGGAAGATTTCCAGCTCACTGTCCCGTTATTCAAACTTTATAGTACCGTAGTATTTAATCGTTTGGAAACTTGCAGCAGTGATCCCAGTCACTTCAAGTTCTCCATCTCCATAGTTTAAGACAACATCTTTAGTTCTCTCAGATACTAACAGATGTTCTTAATCTTCAATCCAGTGACTATCACTTGGATTGACCCGATTGTGACTCCATATGCTCAAAGCGTATGAGACACCAATACAAGTACATTTTAAATGTACAATTTCCAGAGAGTGTTAACCAACTCCAAATCTATCCCAGTAGATCTTTATTCCTTGAATAAAGGTTGTTACTCCCAGAATTCTACGGAGAATTTCTATTAAAGAATATCTATGAAAGCCAGCTTTCACCAATTGCTTTATGGGAATTTCACTGTCAGTGCGCCCTCCCACTAACCTCCTTATATACACAAGAATTATTTCGTTTTGAGTTAAATCATAAACCATTATGATTATTTCAAAACGTCAGTTCCAAGAACCTTATGCTTGCTTCAATCCAAACATGGATTGAATAATCCGCAAACCTTGTTTGTCGGTTATACAAAATCGTCAGATGTTATAAACATTCTCCAAAAGGTTTCCTTTTCAGGAAAGCGATTTTGATTTGTAACTGACATATTTCATAAATGAAATATACAGTTATCAACAAGCATCTTCAAAATGGATTTACCATGGCAACAGGTAAAAGGTTGAACCGTTATTAACACAATGTTGATAACGATACCTTTCCGTCAAAAGCCTAGCTTTGTACGTTGGTATGTTGCCATCCATGTATGTCTTCCTTGAAGACGTTTAATGTACCATAGGCACAATGCCTTGTGGTACAACAACTAGTATCCAAAATAGTTGTTATACATGGAATCCATTTCGGACTCATGGCACTTTGCCATAACAGGGAGTCGATACCTCGTATCACTTCCTCAAAACGTAGTCGGATGGTACACCTCCATAAGATTGACATCTTAATGAGGTTAGATCAGAAACCCATACCCTAGGTTGTTTTCTGACTCTATCCGATCTACGAAGTTTCTTGTGTATTTGAAGATTAATGGTACAGATTCATCATTGATGAACTGTTTGTGTTCCATTAAGGACTTCGTGCTTTGAATAGTATTACTCCGATTTTCATCGAGTATCACTATCCTCCCACTGACCACTGCATATCGGTATTCCTCTCAGGAAAACCGCATGGTGAGCAACAATCACATTGTTCTCATGTGAGATTTACAAGTACTATACTTAAGGTTTCCCTTAGGATAACCTATATTGGCACTTATCCAATTTGGGTCTTTTAGTTTGGTATCATCCAAACGTTATGCCTGGCATACCCAAATTATCAGGAATGAGAAACCCCGTTTCTTTCCTGTTCATATCCTATATGATATCTGTCAAACAGATTTTATGGAACCTTATTCTAAATAAGTTTTGCACTGTTAATACATATCCTGTTGAAGGAAACAGTAGCTCAGAGCGACTCGTGATAAACCTTATCATGTCCAACAAAATTCGGTTTTAGTTCGGACACACCGTCTAACTGACGTGTCTCGTTTAATTGTGTCCTAGACAACAATGCCATAAATAAGTCTCTATTGATCAAATCAATTTGAGCTATTTATTTGTCATTTATATGTTTGAGATTTTATTATATTCAAAATATAAATTCTGTTATTTACATCTAATGTATTTATCTCAGTATCATCTTTATATAATAAAACACTTTAGTGTTTTAGAATATAAAGGTTCACCGCAGTGGGTTAAACACTGATAAAGAGATAATGTTTCTAGTCAAACTAGTTACATTATAACAGTTCCTAATTTAAGTACACACCCAAAGGGTAGTTCCTAAACTTAGGTATCTACGGTCGAAACAGCGACTTTCGTCCCGTTTCCGATTCGCAGAGAAATCTCAGCTTGAAGTCAGTATCCTGCTCAAAGCAGATTCTGAATATCAATACATATATATTTTATGTTCCACACTAAGTATTTAAAATCTAATTTCAATACTAGTAGTGAACATAACTTAGACAAATATATTTAAAGTCAGAGCCTCGCCCTTTCTTTAATTCCTTCGTGTCTTCCATATCCAAATGGCAGTCACTTTGGTATATGTCAATTATCCTTTTCAATATTTTAGGAACCTTAGGCCAAGCCTTGGGTTTTTAGAATATCGAAACGATGTGCACCTCGTGCTACATCCCCAATTGCAAACTTTGACTTTATCTCCTCTAGAATAGTCAATTAATTCTTCAAGAATTATAAATTGCAATTTTAATACTTCTTAAATCAAAAAATTAGATTTATGACAAGTATATTAAATTAAGCATTAAAGTCATCATCACATAAATCTTCCAAAGATTTTATGCTCTACTTATTTGCTTAATTTTGGGCTTAAGGTATAATAAGTTATTTTATCAAATAAAGTAACCTATTATTTATTCCCATTTGAAAATAAATCATTTAAAATATTTAATCCCAGATTATATTTTAAATATCCAACTTTTCAATTTTATCTTGATTACAATAGTCCAACTATTTAATCAACGATTAGTGGTACTTATTATTATAATGATTATAATAGTCCAACTATATATCAAATATAATCCAAATTAATTAACCTCAATTACATTGATTACTATAATCCAATTATAAAATCAACTGTAAACTGAAATTAATTAATTCAAATATATTGATTAATATAATCCAATTATATATAATCAACTATAATACAGTCCAACTGTTTATTAAAACAACATAAATATTAGTCCAACTAATACTTTTGATTAATATGACGAATAAAATAAAATGAGCGTGTTTAGCGAGTATTCGAACGAATGTTGCAAATTCAATACTTGCCTCCCACTATTTTTCGTCGAGTCTCTAACCCTCTGTGGAGTACTCGGGAAACCGCGTTTCCTAGTGGGCTAGGATCCCGTTAAATAACACACAACCTTGACTTTGGCCAATAAAAGCTGTATGCTATTTAACTTAGGTAGATCTCTATGATCAATTGGATCTCATCCAATTCCTAGATCCGGTTAGGTGGACATCCAAGTCCGAAACATATGTATAATGTCAATGTATCCATTACATTTTCCTAACCCTATCCTCTGAATCATCTAGGCCTTGGCTTTGGCCAAAAAACAAACCTAATGATTCCAGTTAAGCGGGACCCATTGACGAGGAAAGTTTCGTAATCAATGTCATTGGACAAAAAGTGATCTTGACTTTGGCCAATAAAAATCACGATTTGGACAAGACACCGATATGCAACAAAACTCTCATGATTCAAGTACATCCTTGATTGACAAAGGTCTTGACTTTGGTCAATAAAAACCAATGCCAACTTCGGATCTTGAACAAGAATCATTCAATGGAAGGATATTTGCTTAATATAAAACGAGGGTTTTTCGCGTGCAAATTGGCTACCAATTTAATTATCTTTGTTAAGGTCTCATCATCATACACCCTTAAACATGCATTCTAAATACATAATAAAGCGAGTATGAAAATAAATAATAATGATATGCGGATGGATACTTAACACATTGATCCTAGATCAAATCTCTCCCTTTCTCACTCAAGCTAGCACTTGTATTACTTCTACCCGTTACACTACACTTCTAAAGAAACCTCTTTTACATGGAGGGGAATAGGTGAGAAGAGAATACAAAGAAATAGGAGATAAGGCTGGACACGCAGGTCCAATTTAATAAATCAAATTTATTACAATTTCCAAAATCGCCCCACCCGGCTAATATCCATCCGATATACATTATTCAAACATCACAACCATGTATTCATACAAGCATGTTATCAATCAATCAATCAAATTAATTAATCTTGATAATTAGTGATCATCCAATGTTCAAACAAAGATTTGATTTTGTTCGAGTCAAACTCGTATTGCGAACACGTACTCAAAGTACGATTTCTACGAATTAAATTAAATTACATAATTAAATCCAATTTAATACGTATTTAATTCTAATTCATTATTTAATTCCAAATTAAATATTACACCTTTATTAACGAACCTTTACGACTTAAATTCCAAATTTAATCGCAACGGGTCTCAAAGCCCGATAACATCTAATGTTTTATTTAATTAAAGTCCAATGGGCTTTTAATTAATTTCTATAGGCGTGGACTTTTGGTCAACTCGGGTCAAACCGAACAACCAAAATCCAATCCGGGAGTTACCCCATAAGCCTTTAAATTAATTTTGGCCCATTAGGCCCAATTAAATAATTAAGGTCCATTGAGTCATAATTGGACCTTTTGGATTCGGTTTTGGGCCTAATTGGATCCAACCAATTATGCCTAAACCCAACTTTGTTACAACAAAGCCAAAAGCCCAATTACAACCTAACAAGCCCAATTTCCAAAATCAAGCCCAAATTAATTAACTTATAAAATTCCAAATTTCACAATTAATTAACCTAAGTGTAATACACAATCAATTACCCAATTAACATTTCTAAAACATCAATTAGCCTAATTAATCATGCACTTTAACAACCAAATAGTGTCCAACACAATTCAATTAAAATCAAACCCAATTAACATGCTTTCAAGTCTCGGCAATTAGGGGTTTTTCAATTCGATTCGGTTTCAATCCAATTGAGTCCACAATCTTAATTTCCCAAATCAATTCAATTCATCCAATGAATTAAAACAAAAAATCACAAAGAATTTCATGTTCATAAGATTCGGCCAAGCCACTTTAAAAGGGAAAAAATGTTCTAAATCAAAATTCAATCCAATTGAACTTCAAAACAACATTAACCAATTGTTTTAAGTCATCCAATGATCAAACAAAACAAAATTACCAAGACATTAGGGTTATGCAATTTTCGGCCAAGCCTCAATTTGGGGAAAATTGATCCAATCCAATTTCACGAAATTGATCACACACAATCTCAATTAAACATGTTCTAAGCATACTTAAACATCCAATTCAATTAAAACATGCTCAAACACATTTTACCCAATTTCAAGTTTCATGTTCAACCTAAGAATTGGGGAAAATTGATCTAATCCAATTTTCTTGAAATTGATCATGCACAACTTCAATTCAACGTCATTCAAGCATACTTCATCAAACAATTCAACCAAATCATGCCTAAATCGAGTTTACCCAACAAAGTTTTGACCAAAAAAAGCAAATTGGGGAAAATCAATCCAATCAATTTTTTATCAAATTGATTACATATAACTCAAATTCAATCAAATATAAGCATTCTTAAAGAATCAATTTGTCAGAATCAAGCTAAAATCAAAAAGCCCCAAATTTGCTCAAGAACCCTAATTCGGTTTTCATGCATCAAAAGCTCTGAATACCATTGTAGGAGTTAAATCAAGTCCCAAGATCAACAAATCAAGCATAAAAAACGAGTATGAACACAAAAGGAGGTGCGGAATATACTCACATTGAATTTCGGTTTTGATGAAATGAAGAACATGCCCTTTGCCTGCATTTTGCTCGGTTTTGGTCCGTGAACTGCTGTGGACGCACGGTTGGGGCTGTTTTGCTTCTTGTTCATTCGGCCATTGAAGGACTCCATTGAAGCTCAAAGCTTCAAGCTTCCATGCTCAAAGAATCACTTCCCTATCACCTATGTATCACTCATGGTGTGCTAGCACTAAGTCTTCTTCAATTTGCTTCTCAAAAATTCGGTGAAACCAGAAAAATCAAGAAAAAAATCGGCTTGAAGCCGTGAAGAAGAGGAGAAGAAATGAGAGGGAAAAGAGAAACCGTATCTTGCATGTGGAGAGAGAGAGGATAAGTTAGAAAAAAAATGTAAAGGTTTATATAATTTCCAAAATTATTTAATAAACCATTTACTTTTTTCTATTTAAAATTAAAGCAAAAGCTTTCAATCAACTTATCACCCATCATTTCAACTTTTTACTTTAAGTCACATCACATCACTTTAATAAAGTGACATGTTGTCAAGTCACATCACTCAAAGTGACAATTGATTTGACGCATGATGTGACAAACGATTTGACGCTTGATGTGACTCGCGTGCCGCGCTCGAATTCGAAATGCGAATGCGCTCGCAATCACTCTCGGGCTCGGGTTCGCTAATTCCAAATTAACGAATTTTCCGTCGCGTCGTAATTAAGTGATTACGCCTAGCGAATTCACTATTCACGTCGCTAACGAATTAATTCTAAATTAATTCGTTCGCCCGAATTAAAATCTAATTTTAATTCCGCGTCAAAATCCAATTTCGATTAATATATCGAATATATTAATTTATCGATTAATTCCAAATTAATCGTTCTCTCTCTTTAATTAATATTTTATCCCAGATAAAATATCTCCGCAATAATCCCAGATTAATTTTCTCTCTCATCGAATTAATCCCAGATTAATTCTATCTCTCTCTTCTAATTAATCCCAGATTAATCAAAGTGCGAGTCATACGTCATCGGTGAATCTTCAGGAAGCGACCCATGAGATCTCCGGATATGTTGGCAGTAAATACGATCGTCGGACTGTCCGAACACGTAAGTACCTCGTACTACGTTTATATCGATTTACAAGACAAGGTTGGCTTCTAGCAAAGCGCCATGCCTACCCAATTCTCCAGAAATATTCTTACAGGAATATATAGATCTGTATCAAGCGTAGTATACCGTAGTATTGTGTATATTGGCCCAGTATCGGATAGTCACGTGCTAGGGCTGGGGCTGGATAAGTGTCTGCCCCGTCCGAAGCACATGTCGGATGTCTGGTAACATAGTCTCTATAATCGGATATACATGACCTGGTCACAATATCCCGATTGGTTGCGCAACACTCAAGAGCACTAGTACCGTATCCTGCGTGACATCATCTCCAATATGACTGAAGTGACACTTCCGTCTTGACATCACACCCAATACTCTACGACTCTCTGATAAACCCAGAAGTGGTGTACACAGAACCGGTTAAAGTCCCTACCACCAAGACCAAAGTTTATCGATTATCGTAAGTATTAGCGATGCAAGTCTCAGGTTAAGACTATACACACCTACCTTGATTTCGGCCTCCCATAGACACATAGTCATAATACCAATGGGATTCCGAGGGGTCTATCCAGAGCGAAGCTGTTTCCCGTACCATCGGTGAAACACGACCTCCTATCGCACTTGCATAAGTATCCAATACTTATATATATGAGAACTATGCCGTTGTGCCCTCACAACGCACACAAGTGCAATACTAGCCTATTCCGCATTATCGATGTCCAGTCTCGATAATACTACGGCTAGGGATATTTAATGATTAATCCTTCGTGGACTGATACTGTCTCATATCATCTCAATCCAGGAACTAATCATAGGGACCTCTCTTCATTTATATATCTATGGTGATCTAATCACAGATGAGAGTGCAATTTCCTTATTACATAGTTAATTTGCTACAACAACACAATGATCTGTGCAAATAGTGACGCTATGGGTCATATTATCCAACATATAGTTGTGTAGTATTGTGAAAATCGATATTTTCTATACACAAAAATATACGCATCTCATTTCTTTAGCTTTACTATTTGTTTTTGGCATTCAACTATTCACAACATTGTAAATAACTGATTAGCAAATTGTGTCAGACACATTACCTCTAAAGGTAATTAAAGCTTAGAAACTTCATTACTAGATAACAAATACCTAATAGGGCTTTCTAATACCAGTCAAGAATCTTGAGACATGAACTAATTCAAGTCAATTCTTCTCATAAGAAACTATTGTCTCTAAAGTATTATATCCTAAAGGGGAATATCTATTAGATTATCTATCATGACTTAGAAACTAAGTCATTAACCATCTTTATTTTTGAAGAAAATTGGAACAATAGTTCCCGATGGTTTAGACTAATCTTATATCCTAGTCTAGTAGTATCTAGAACCTATTCTAGAATAATTGTAAACCAAGAGTCAAGTCAGATAACATATCAAAATATGTGTGCAGTGGAATTAAAAGTTTAATTCTATATAAACAATAGAATATGGAAACAAACAAGCGGCAATTTCCATAATAACATACACTGCCTAAGTTATGGAATATTTTAAACTAGCAGTGCATCCCACTAATTTTTAAGTAATGCCTTAATCCCAAACAGAAAGACGAGAATTCAATAATTAAATCGAATTCCATAATGGGAAGAGGACCCCGTGAATATATTTCGACTCACAGCAGAGGCACGGTCTCGCCGACGTATATTCACAGTAGACAACTAATTGTCAATCACTTACTAGTGACTCCAAGATTCCGGTCCTAGCCGTTTCTCGTTGTCGCTGCGAAGGCAGGCCCACAAGGAGACGTACCAAGGTTAAACTTGTCAATGATAAACTCAAGTTACTTGCGTACCCTGACAGCTAGGGCACGTTCAGGATTCCGCTTTCGCTTGAATTTATCTAGTATCTAATATACATTCGACATAATAAATTTCTATCAGCTACACCCTCACAGTAGAGGCAACGGTCTCGGATGTAGTCAACGAAAAGATATTTATAAACCGTATTGACAAGACGGACCAAGAAACAAGTATTCCAAATACTAGTTACTATAAAACCTTATTAAGCGGGGATATTCCATTAAGTGTCATACACCATAAATCTAATCAAATTAGATTATAACAAGCATGTATAAAGTCAAGAAAACATGATTAAACATTGAATAAAACAAGCTAATCATTTTATGGAGGCCTAGAATCAGACTGGTTCTGATACCATTTTGTAGGGGTTTTTAGGGGCAGAATCCGGTAACGCAGCGGCAGCGGAAAGATCGTATCTTCCGATTTCAAAAATTTTTCTCGGATTAATTAAATAAACATATTTATTTAATTATCCAATAATCAAATTATGAAATAAAATTCAAATGAATCATATTCAAGTGAACTTACCGAAATGCCCTTACATTGGTATTTTGTCCATTTTAGTCCGAAATTGATCTAATCAATTTTGAATGATTCTAAATCATTTCTAAGATGAACTTAGCATGTTCAAAACATCAAAACACCAAAAGCAACCAAATCCCCAAATTTTATCCATTTGGCCGAATGCCTCCCAAATGTGGCATTTGTGCACTTTGTCATTTCATGCTTCAAAACACATCAAGATGTAATCCAATCAACATGAAACTTTATATGCATCATATAAACATCCAAATACACAACATATATGAAAACCCTCAAATTTGGAATTGGTCATGAACCCTAATTTTTCAATTTCTTCAAATTGGACAAATTAGACCAAATTGGTTAAATCAATTACTTTAATCATGTTTCTTCCATCCAATCAAAGTCTCAACACAATGAAACAACTCAAGATAAAATCTAGGTCATCTAAGAGTGGGTCAACAACTCTAGATTAGCAACATGGTTTCCAAAACCTTAAAAGAATACTTATAACTACACTAGTCACAAGCATCCTCCATTATACATGCT